>CAOLHI010004517.1:0-110522 GCA_948474755.1 Ctenosaura bakeri | reverse complement strand
AGAAAATCTGGGGGAAAGGATTGAAATTTACTAGGTGCAATGATCTTAATGAAAATCTTTATAAAATGATAAGAATTTCAGTTCAGCAACACTTTGCTTCTCCTCATTAATAGGAATAGAGATAATATTTAAAAATATCTGAGAAATGTTTTTATTTTATTTTCTTTAAAAAAAAACCAATAAAATTGGTTGAAAAACATGCTTTTGAACTATTGGGAAACCCTGATGAGAATAATCCTGGACTTATGAGAACCTTCTAAGTTTGGGACTTACTAAGCACAATATTCACATGTGGTTGTTTCTCACAGAAACAGCATTTTCTGAGGCATTTGACTTCTAGCAAACCAGTGAGTAGCAACTTCTCTGCAGCCAGGAGAGAGTTTTGGCTGGAGCTTTTACTCACCCCAGAAAAAGGGAAGTCCAAATTCCCTGTGAATGAGAAGGACCAAGGGAGTAAACTCTTGACCAAAGAATGGCACACTCCTTCTATCTAGGATGGTCATCCCCTTCCACCGAGCACACACGTTCAGGACAGACACACATAGAGTGGTGAGGGAGGAAGGGGACACCTGCCTAGAGAGCCAGAGCAGCCAGATCAACCCTAGTGATCCCCTCCTCTTCCTTCAGGTCACTGATTCCCCAGGAAGTATCCTCTGCTCGCATGGAGCCCTGGCAAGAAAAAAGAAGAATGCCTGGATGCTCTTCTACCAAAAGTCTTTGTCCTGTCCTGTAATCGCTCACTCAGGAGCAGCTCCATTTGCCTTTGAACCAACCTTGGGAATCCTGAGCGCCACCAGATATCATCAGAGGGCAACTCCCAGCATTCCTCACCACTGGCTAGCCTGCCTGGGGTTGCTTGAACCAACAATCCAACAGAAACTGATGGATGCCTGTACCTGGGTTGGCTCAGCTTTTACTGGAGTGGAACAAGGATGGAGGAGTGGAAAAGAGGCTTCGGGGGGTTGGGGTTGGAAAGAGCATCAGGTGCAACCCGCGCAAAAGAGTGAGGGAGAGAAGGAAGCCCAGGGAGGAACAAAAGATGACTGTAGAAAAGAGGGGGAGAGGTACGGCAGGGAGAGGCAATGCAAAATGGAAGCAGTGACTGGGTTCAAAGGCCAGGGAGAGGAGAGTTGTCCAGCTAGAATCCTCCTCTTCTCCTGACTGGGGAAAGAAAATGAGAGAGCGCCATCTTGTCATTTGGCTTGGGCAGCAAAAGGTCATGGGGTGGATCTATTCTGAAGACATTTCCTTAAGGAAGGAGGGAGGGGAAAATGCCAGCCTTTCCCATTTCTAGCCTCTCCCCCTTCCCTTCCTCACCTGGAAGAAGAGTGAGTCCTCATCAGAGGAGATGAAGCTTGATGTTGTCTGCCTCCTGAGAGGAGAAACAATAGACAGTCCAATGGTCAGAACGGGAACTCACCCAAAAAGCCCTTGCCACTCTCCTCCACTCCAAATCTACCCATTAAGCCAACCAGGAGGAGCTTGATCCTGCAAGGAAGTTAGCAAGCCCCCTTGGAAAAAGACAAAGCCGCAAAGATCTCTCCCTGATCCCCAGGAAAAAGCCTCTCTTCGCCCATTGGGAGAGAGGTTACTTCTGAAGATGGAAGTGCTCCTGAAAGATAGGACAGCTTAGAAACAATGCAGAAAAATTTAGGGGAAAAACTTCAAGCTTCAAAAAAAAACAAAAACAAAACAAAGCTTCAAAATTTCCAGAAGTTTGACATCTTTCAGTTGGCTTGGTGTCCTTACTCGCTGACCAGACTTTCCCCCTTCCCACAGTGGTCAGGGCGGACGAGGCATTGCTCTCTGGAAAGCACGAGAATGGCCCTGCCCTCTTTGGGGTGACAGACATCACAGCAAGATCACCCTCACAGTGAGACAAGAAACATTAGCATAGTTCATGGAGAAAGTTCCCATTTTTAAATGGAAATTTAGGATCAGGAGGTTTTGGTTGGTGAAAGGCAGATTTCAACCCAAGGAAGGGAGAAGGGGCAATCAATTAAATTAATTAAACATTTTGATAACAGTTCAAATGAGATAGATAAAAGTGATGAATGAGCATTTCATTTCTGCTTGTTTAATCAGAATTTATAAAATTTCACAAAATTATAACATACTTAAATGAGTGTGCATGTCACTTGAAAGCAACACTTCTGACAGACGGGTACAGTTAATCACATCCAAAAAAATTTATTAAAGTGATTAACAAACAGAACTTAATAACTTTGCAAAAAATTCCAGCATTTGCCTTCTTCTGTTTATGCAAACAAAACCACAATGCATCCAAAGTGTCAGTTTAGAACATTAAATTGCCAACATGGATGATAGTGCTATATATTATAACATTATCTGAGACTATGTGGTATTCAGGTGTTAATTCTGTGGATCCAGGAGTTCACCCTCATAACCAAAATTACTTGAAAGAGATGTCACCTCATGTCTAAATAAAGACAAATCAGGGAGGCTGTGGCATTCCATTCCCAGTTGCAGGTTAAACTGTCTAGCCAGTGATTGCTCATGCCTTCCTGGTCAGGACTGCAAAGTTGTGATTCCTGAAGCATATATGCAGGTCTGTGATTGTTTTCCCCATATACTGAAGATTGTATCCGTACATCTGCATTCAGCAATCTTACTTACATCTGTAAATAAGATTTCAGGACTGGCAGGTGACGTTCTGTTTAATAACAAAACATTATCTGACAGTCGCTGTACTCATAACAGTGGCTGTCTTCTTGAGATAGGTAGAGGTAATGCAACATTTGGAATCACAAGGGTGCAACCCAGAACTGTTGACTGGTGTTTTAAGAACAGGTTTTACCTGTACTCTCCACAGATTAGGTACCTGGCAGAAACATATAATGTGAGGTTTGTTAATAGCTCTGCAAGACTTTCAAAATTTGATAACTAATTGCTTTCTCTAATTGTCTTAGGAGATACTCAACAGAAACTTGTTATTGACTTGTGTCTTCTGCAGAGAAGATCTTCTCTCAAAAGATGGCTGTCATCTTGACGTTGTCATCAATGATATGAGGAGGATATTCCCATTGAAGCAGCAGATGCTTAGGTTTGTTGGTCCTTTTTATAGTAATTTTCAATGGTATTACAAGTGTGTGTGGCTCTTAGAACTATAGTCTGAATCTTAGGCTATAGCTAGTAAGGCAAAATACACTATTGTTCTTATTAATGAGATCAGCACTGCTCAGATGTGCTTGGCTCAGACTGGTGGGAAGACATAGAAGATATAAAGCACTTCAAAACTGGCCTCTGATGAAGACAGCAGTGTCAAAATGCATCAACACTTTATTCTAATGTTAGCTTGTTTTTTTGTTTGTTTACATCTATATTCATTAATTTTCCATCAGTAAAAAGATTCATACCCAACGGACTTTCATATCAATTGTTTCTTAAGTGCTGCAAAGCTGTATGGAGTATGCATTTAATATGGATCACTGTCAGAAGGTTAGTCAGTTTTGTGAGTTAGGTCCTGTGTTGATTTTTATCTTTTTTTACAATTTCAAAAATTTCACAAAAAGGGAAGTAAGAAACCCCAGACTGCTACTGTCAGACCTCTCCTCTCCCTTTTAACCTGCTCCCCTGGAAGAAATTGCTTAATGCTGTTGTAAGGTCCCTTTCCTGTTCTTTGAAATGGCATTAACCACCTTCTACTCCCTCCATTTTATGCCCATTATGAGATTTACTGGAAATGTCCCCTTTGAAATTGGACAAATTGCAAAATGGGGAGAAAAATTGCCATTCCATATTCAAAGGTGCACAGGCTGAGTCACTCACAGATGCACATCCCCTTGCAATGCAATTAGAACTAACGTTCCTCATTTGCTTTCAGTAGTGGGATGAATGCAGTTATCTTTCTGGTGATTAGAACCATTGTCTCTTTCAGGTGCAAAGAAAAGGGGAAAAGCTGGGGAGAGAAGCAGATCTTTATACGCTTTTAGAAGTCTCACTGCTAGTGGGAGCAAATATTATTGAGCTAAATAGAAATTGGTCATGCACTTGAAGGCTTGGTCATATGTTGGACAGCCTACTGCAATGCACATGTCCAGGTTGGAGGAATTTGATCCCCACTGCCTTTGCATGGGCCCAGCCTTCTCTGTGACTCAACTTTCTTCAGTTAGAGTTGTTTCTAATCTCTCTGTGTCAAACAAGGTTCTGGTGGCTCTTGAACTGAAAGCACATTTGTCTGCCAATGATTTGTTACAAAAGATCAGAGTCTGGCAGCAGGTCACCATCACAGTACCAGCACAAGAAGCTCTGCTTAAATGTGCTAATAATTTACAAGGTGTATTGCTGAGGTGAGTAATGACTTCTTGCAACCCACTGATTCCTTTTTTAGCTGTGCAATTAGTTCTCTGATGCTTTTTACAGTAAATGATGGGATCCCATTGAGCTCTTTGGAGCAGTTGGCAGAATATCTGGTTGGTTATGTATTGCTCTTTGGCGGCTTAATTTACAGGGAGTTTTAGGTCAGGGCCATTTAGATACAGTACAAGAACTAATACTATATTCCTGCTTGGTTTTCCTATGGCATTTGAAGAAAGGATCACTCTATTTCTTCTTCATGGCACTTTCACTTGCTGTTAATCGTAACAGTAGTAGATTTCATACTGTTTTCTTTTTTAAGAACTTGCATGAAAATGTGCACTTAAATTGTATGAATTTTCCCCTAAAATGCACAGTTTTGTACGTTTTTCACCTAAAATATGAATTTTTGTGCCATGAGTAGCATCTGAAAATCTGGAGAAGTACAGCATCTGAAGGATAATGGCATTCTGATCTCTATAGTAGTCCAGGAAGTGAACTTGGGATGGTTGTCTCTAAAAGATACACCAAACAAAAAATTCTCCTACATCTATAATTTGAAGAGATTGGTGTTACCACATATGGGGTGAAAACTTGTGGTTTTTAAACAAGAAATATTTCCACCAAAGTTCTTACTCACCTAACTAGGATTACAGCTCATGATTATATTACCGATCAAGTGGAATTTCTTCCCCAATGTTGTTTACCTGTTCAGCATAAATCTCAGATTCTGTACAAGTGCATTAAAAAGTTAGCCCACTTTACAAATACATGGTGAAAAGTACTTTCATATTGTTCTCTTATTCTCAGTGAAAGACTTCTTGAAATTCTCATTGATGCCTCTAAAATGATGTGAACATCCAAGTCAGCTGTTGTGCAGGTGCTGCACATAATCAGTTCTTCCGTGCCAGACCCATAGTCTCAATGAAACTTCTTTAGATTAATGTGAATTATGTGAGTGAACTAGCTGACCAGCTGGCCTTCTGATTGGCAACCATTTTCTCTCTGAGACAATGACCTTGACATTTTCCTGCAAATCTTTTATGCCATCATTGTCTACATTTTTAAAATCCAGTTGTTGTTGTTTTTAACTTTTCTTATTTCTGAATGCTTTTCTTTTGGCAGGCAGTGCCCACTTGGATTTCCAAACAGCTGTTGGCCATGGTGAGCACTGGGAATTGAATTCCCAACATGATAAGATGCATCAAAGTGTATGTGTCAACAATAAAAGTCCAAGGGAAACTTTTTTAACTAGAAAAGTCTTTTTGTTGCTTTAATGTTCACCAAGAAAGTTCATAAGGACCAAGTCAGAGTCAAGTTTGCCTATCACTGACATACATATATACACATATACATATGTGTGTGTGTGTGTGCGCGCGCGCACACGCGTGCATGTGCATGTGTGTATGTGTGTGTGTGCGTGTGCGCGTATGTAGCTATGATGTCATAGCTAAGCTCCATCTGACCCACTAAAACTCACCTTAAAAGCTAGGCAGATGTACTAAGTGGAGATGTTCTGTAGCACTGGCAAGTGAAAAACTGAAGGGTGACACATCCAGCCCCTCCTGCCAGAAAGCCATAGGGCTATGAGCAGAAGGAGGGACATCTGTGGGATCCTGTCATAACTCCTCATCACAACATAACCTGCTGGCAGGAGGAGGCTAGGCATGCCATTATTCAGTGCTCCACTTACCAATGACACAGAATACCTTTGCTCAATATGGCTGACTGGTTTTTAAGGTGTGTTTTAACATCATCTGTGGTCATGGCAATAATGTCATGATTGTAAAGCTGAATACAAAGTAATTGCAAGGGCATACATATATCTTGAATTGCCTACCTGCCTAACAGGATGCCAGCTGGGTTTGCTTTTTTTCTTTCATCAATGGGAAGGCTTATCCTTGTTAATGGCCATCAAGTTAGCTTCCACTTATGATGATCCTGTGAATGAGACACCTCTAAGAAACCCTGTCATCAACAACCCTGCTAAGATCTTCCAAATTCAGAACTGTGGATCACACTAATGACTTGTGAGAAAATGGCCACAGCTTACTTAATTGTGCATAATGTTATATTTCTACAGTGCCAAGGCAGGAAGTAGGGGAGAAAACAGACATTGTCACATGTAGCTCAGATTTCTCTAAACTGTTATGCTCAGTGCAACTATTAGGCCCTTTCCGCACAAGGCTGGTGAATCGGTTTGTGCCGTTTCTTACCGGATTTTCTGGGCTTAAAACAAGGAGGACTTTCCCTCATTTCCTTCTGCACAGCTACTGTGTATGTTCCATTCTGATTCGGAGGAGTGCGAGTTCATGAATCCGCACTGCCTTCGCCGTGGCCACTCCTGCTACTCCCCTCATCCCACCCTGTTGGCTGTGATTAGCCCTTTTTTTTCATGGTTTAATATGTCATTGTGTACGTGCATACGTGCATAAGTCCATACTACCCCCTGGCCCCTCCCCTGAGCCCTCCCTGACCACCAATTTGCATTGGTGTGAATGTACGTGTTTGCACCACTGTGAAAGTACGAATCGGATAGATCTGGAAAATTGGAAAAACAATTTCTTCTGGTTTTCAAATAGCGTGTTTTATCACCACATGGGGGCACATTTAGTCGGAATTACATGTGGAATGAAGGTAAATAAACCAAACCTAGTCCACTCCAATGTGCAGAAGACCTCTGTGATAAGACGCATTGACCCGCCTTAATAACCACATGCGGAAAGGGCCTATGTTTGAAGAGTTCTCAGTCCTTTCCTCTTAGTAGCCTATCTGCTGTAGTTTTTGTTGCATGACAGGTCTCCTTGGAATGTGGATTATAGTAATTATGCATTAATTACAATAATTATGTATTAAGAATTCTTTTCAGCTTTTTCTCTGGGGGGTATTTCTTTGTCTGGTTCCTATATGCCCCTTGATGAAGAGTATATTCATGTTTTCTTTTTTTATTTCTTGAGGGATTGCTTTGGCTAATGAGGTGGCTTTCATATCTTTAACCTGAGTGATTATAAGACTGCAGCTAAAGTTTTGGCTCATCCATTCAAATCAATACATAAAATTCACACTTTTTTTTTTTGGTCTCATTAAGACTTGGAGGTCACAACGTTGTAGTCACACTTGAAGCCACAACTGGTAGAGTTCTCCTTCTTTGCAAATCTTAAAGAAACATTATCCTCATCTGAGTTTAGATTCTGTGTAGCCTAGAATAATCAGCTCTCTAACATCCCTTACCTACCTACTGATTTTCTGCCTGCAGAAGCCTATCTGTGGCTGTAGAAAAGATGATGTGAAACTCTACTTTCACATTCATATTAGGGATATGAAAATGTTCTAGTCTTCATTTCATTCCTTTTCTTCAAATACCACCTGCATTTTCACCCTCCCTTGTTTTATATCATGTAGCAAGACTTTGTCTTCCCTTCTCACAAAAGAATTTTATGCTATTTTTCACATTTTCATAAATGTGCACAATGCTATAGCATTTTCAATATATGTCTTTGTTTGTCCATATTTTTTCTATAGACTCAGTAATGTTTGAGTATTTTCACTTGTATGAAGTATATGAACAATGCATACATTTTTTTAGAAAATGTATACATAGCATTGTACATGTTTGTTTTTTCCCCCTGACATGCACCAGAAGTTTTGCAAATGTGCATATATCATGTCATGGAAGATGTCAAACCAAACATTTTGCACCTTATGAAATTCACTGTAATCCCAAATAGTTCATTCCTTTCTTCAAACTATATTCCTACCACCCACTTTTTCTTCACGTCCTGCTTTTCAGACCATAACCTACTCTTGGGATCTCTAGTACAGGGGCAGGGTTGAGATTCCCTTGGAGAGGTTCTCATCCTCATGAAATAATTAGACAAAACTGGGGCCTTGAGGCCCCTCCCTAAACTGCAAACCCCAGGATTCCACAGGATGTTGAAAGTAGAATAATAGCGCCTATAACACTTTAATGTAGAAATGGTCTGGATCACCATCACTCCTGTATAGTTGACTCTCCTCAAGAATTATAAATCAGAATTGTGGTTAAATGATCCAAGACCAAAAAAAAAATAAAAAATAGCTGTTATAGTTGAGCCCTCTCTCTCAAGAATAACTAATGCTGCATGCAATCAGTTCTGTGTACTTGTGAATAAGCTACACTGAACACATGGAAGACTTCTAAACAAACATTGTGCTTCCCTGTCCTTCACAATCTATGTTGTCCCTCATCATTCTAAAAGATTTGATGTCAATAGTAATTATCCACTCCAGCTCCTGCCCTTTCTTCAGAAGATCTTATCCAATTCAAGGCTGGTAGGCATATATGATTTTCATTTTCTTTTGAGAACAGATTTGTGCAATCTTTACTGCTAACATATATCATTACTTTTGCTCTTAGAGTAAACTGGAGGGGAAGGTATGTTATAATACCTTATGGTAGTCATTTTTAATGACTTTGGCTAGCATACTAAATCGGTGTTGCTGCTGCTGCTGCTGTTGTTTACTTGTTTGTTTGTTTGTCATATGCCTTCAAGTCACCTATGAGTTTTGTTGAGTGCAAGGTGAACCTATCACAGAGCTTTCTTGGCAAGATTTGTTCAGAGGCGGTGTGCCATTGCCTTCCTTTGAACCTGAGAGAGTGTGAGTTGCCATGGGCATGTGGGTATTCAAAGCCTGGTCTCTCTGAGTCCAAGTCCAGTACTCAAACCACAACAGCATTCTGGCTCTCTACCATTGTTACTACAACTACTATAAATTTTACTGTGATTTATTCTGCATTTTCACTGTTTTACAAAAACACATGTGCAAATAGGCAAATTCATAATGATCTGTCAGCCAGTCTTGAGCTCTGTTTTCCTTTACATTCCCTCTCTTGTAGACCCATGGGCATTCCATATTCTTTCTCACCCTAATAAAAAGTGTAACACTTTGAATTTTCTTCAGAGGTCTCTATCCAATTACTTCTTGCTCCCTCTATTATGTCAACAGATTCCTCTCTCTTTTCAGCCCATTTCTGTCCTTCCATCAGACACTTTGCCATAGGGTTAAATTGCCATCATCAGTGTATCCTACTGAAATCTTAATCCCAGCCAAACTGTCACATTTTCTATCTGGACAAGTTGGACTGGAAACACTGACAGCTTTGTCTCTGAATAACTGGAATGTTTAAGAATATGCCATGCCATCAACGTCTTGTCTCAGAGTTTTCAGTACAACAATCATAAAACAATTGGTATACAATATCAAAAACCAATGTAAGTGATATTTTAAGAGTATTAGATAATAATATATTTTCTCTGAGCTAAGAATCTTTTGTGAAAATCTTTTTGTAAAAAAAATTCTTTAAAATAAAATCCCTTAAAATATTTTTAGCCTTATCTGCTCAATTATCTGAGGATTCCAGAGTTGTAAAAATATTACTTTCTTATTTTCTTTTCCAAGGTCAAGGCACCATATCTCATATAGGATGGGAAAATTTGTGAGCATTCTTTACATTTTTTACCACACAGCAAAGTTGTTGTTGTTGTTGTTGTTTTTAAAAAAGACAAATGGGTAGACTTTAAGTGGGATGGACTTCAAGTGAGAGATGAGCTCTTTTAGAAATAATCTGTACACTAAATTAGAACAAGTAGTCAGGACCAAAGACACCTTGGGCCCTGTATGCTCCTTACTGAGAAGTTACATACCATTAGCATCAACAATATCCAAATATTCTGATGATCATCCCCCCTCCCAATTAGACAATCCCAATAAATGTATGCATGACTCCCACTGGGGGGAAGGTAACATGCTCTATGTTTCTCAGTGATCATTCTGTAATTTTGGACATCAGTCATGGAAACTTTGAGTTTCCTTTTTGTTTATGTGGTCTTCTCAGCTTTATTCCTAGTCCTTAGATGGTATGTTTAATTAACTTTAAAGCACATATCCCACCAATGTGGTATTAATAGACTTTGGGAAGACTCCAAGACAATAAAAAAATTGATAAGGTTACATCAATAGTTTGTCTGAACAACTCATCTTTTGAACTTGAGGCACGTACCTGCCTCAAAACCCTCTACAGATGCCCTATCTTGTGTGCCTCAGACAAGCCAGGTAAAGAGTGTTAAGAAATTATAGGGTTCCTGAGGGAAAGGCCTTTTTAGTGGTGGCACTATGGATACAGAATTATTTCTCAAAAGAGGCTTCCTTGGCAACTTCTTCATAGTTGTTTTGTTTTGTCTTGGTGCAAGATACATGCCCTTTTATTCACTCAGGCTTGTTAAACAACTTGCAGGGCTTTTTTTTAGAAACCTCGATACTCAACAGTTGGAACTTATATTTTATTTTATTTGAATTATATGAGCTGGAAATTTAGTTTCACCTTTCTGCTACAAGAAGAGGAAGTCATGCTGTATTTTCTGGCTTCAGTTGCCAGGTGTTAATTGTTATATTTTATATCATATGTTATTCTATGATTAAATTATTTGTTATTCATTATATTCACTACTATGGACCTTGACATTTCTGTATGTATATGAGTGAAGAGGATGGGGTGGGGTTGCAGCTCTGACTCAGGCAGTGAAATGTGTTAGGCTATCTCTGTTTTGGACCAAACCTCAAGTTCCAGTAGCCTTTAAAAGGCAGTTCCTTATAGGATGAAATAATACAATTGATATTAGAGCCAGTTCTAAGTAATATGGTACACTAGTCTAATGGTTCCTTGGGGAAAATGGGTTTGTTAACTTGCCCCCAATTTATTTAAAGGGTGGATCAGAGAATAACAGTTCAAATTAGAATGTTGTACTCCTTCCAATGACATAATGTATAATGTATTTCATGTTGTTCGCCACTTTCGATCCATGTGGAGAGGCGGGATACTAATAATAATAATAATAATAATAATAATAATAATAATAATAATAATAATAATAATTGTAAGTGGTAGCAGGCATGGGAAAGCACCAACCAACATGGAGACAAAATAGTTAGCATCTAGCAACTAAATCCAGAATCCTCTCCTTTCACACAAAAACATAGGCAAAAGTTATATTAGTTGGTTAATTTGTGGGAAGAGGATTTCATCTGAAAATTTTCTTTTCAGATGCCTAATTGGCTGTTGGAGGCCCACAAGTGTCTCATATATTGTGACATGCTCTCCCCACCCCCCACCCGCCACCCAAGTTAGGCCCAGCAGCACTGGAGTCTCATACTCCTGCAACTGCCTCTGTGATGGTACTTTTGTAACTTTGGAAATCTCAAGGGTCTTCCAACACTGCTGATATCTCATTTACAAACACGGATAGTGCCATATTGGCTACATAAATATCCCCAGGGATGAAATTCCCAGCTAGCATATAGAACAGAGATGATGCACGGCAGTTAAGAGACTGAGCTCCAAACATATTCCAGTTTAAATTTATCCTCATCCATGAGATAATTCAGTGGTATTAGACAAGCCTCTTGTGTTAGCTCCTGCATATTAGGAAGAAAATACAGAGATATTATATTAATCAGTGCACTATACAATCAGTACTGAAAATTAAAATACCTTGTACATTTCAAGCAATAAAAATGGTATGCTCTCCAGTGCCAGGTGGTGTCCCACTAATGGAAATGCTTCTGCCAGCAGAATTGGGAAGGTGTGTCTTTTCAGCTGTTACAAGGACTTTTTGATTTGTAATGCAAATTTGTAATCTGCATTAAGGGGTTCTTTTTGCATGAAGAGTAGAATGAAGAAGCTATAATAACTATAAATAACTAAAGAAATATCCAACACAAATGTCCAATTGTCAGCTGCTGCAGTAATGTACAGAGTGAGCTCTAAATCTAAGTAATATATAAATATCTTCTTCCTTTCAAGACGAAATGCAAATACAAGGAGAAAGGAAGACCAAGTCACTCCTGTGTTTTCTCTCCATGGTCCCTAGAGCACCTGAAACAACTCTAGTCTGAATGGGAATAGAATTTTTTTTTAAAAAAAATAATAATCCCAGATTTAGAAGCAATAATCTGTATATAATTGTAAACCAAACCAAGGTAAAGTAAAAAGGATCCTGTGATTAAGATCAAGATGAATTTTCAATAAGTCCTACACAGTTTTAAGAGTTGCATAGCTACTTCTACTAACTTGCATTTAAAATAATAAAAGTAATAATGCAAAGTGTTTGTTAGGCTTAAATGTGCTCCTGTTTAGTGATGCATTTAAATGAGATCTGCACTCCTTGTACCCTAATTTACATTATGACTCCCTGTCAAGAACAGCAAGACAAATCTGCTTAGGCATTGATACGAACCCTATCTACAGACAAAAGGACCCTTCAGTGAAGGTCATTGAGGCCTCAAGAGACTTTGATTTACAGAGACAGTTGATTAATCAGAAAATGAAAAATAACATGCCATTGTTTTGAAAGAGATGGAGGCATGAACAACCTCTAGATAAAAAGGATATTGGAAGAGATAGGTTAAACGGTTAATAATGACCTAATATGAACAGGAAGTCCTTCTGCCAAGACTGGGGTTTAAGAAATAGGTTCATTCAGCTTCATGTTTTTTGAAATGTATTTGTGCAGTAGAGCAATGAATCCATGTTTTAGTCTGAACTTTTAAATGACCTTTCCAAGGCACTAAATCTATTGGGAGGGCATGATTAATGTTTGGGCTAAAACCCAAAATTGATTTACCACCCTCCTGACAAGAAAGCCACCAATTACCACTAGGCTTGATTCTTGGTTCTACTCTGACTCCTCTTAACAAGACCCTGAAAAAGATAACTAGCTCACCTTCCTACTTCTAGCTGCTTCTTTCTCCCAATGTCTCTTTCTCTTGGTGATTCATCATTCTGTTGCTAGAGTCCTGTTGGTAACACAGGGCTTTCAGAATTCTAGTGGTCAGATTCCTCATCAGAATACCTCTTCTTTGGCAGATAGCTGCTACCAGTTAATAATGCTCTAGATTCAGAATAGTGTCTCCAAACCTTGGGTTCCCAGATGTTGCTGGATTTCAGCTCCTAGAAGCCCTGGTGAGGATGGCCAATGGTGAAGAATTCTGGGCATTGCACTCCAACAACTCCTATGGACACACAGTTTGGGAACTGTTATAGAACATGCCTGCAGTGATATTCATAGTTCTGAATACCCAAATATTGCTTCAGTTCTGCTTCTCAATGATTTAATCCCCCTTTTTTTATTGCAAGGGTTGAGGGCTTGGAGAAGTGAAGCTAGAAAATAGCAAATATATAATCTCAGCTCTGGCTCAGAACTGATCTAGCAGCACTGCAAACCTAATATTAGTTCTATAGCTATGAATACATTTCATAGTGAAGTATAATTAGAGTTTCCATGACTGTCCATCTTTTGAAATACATATTGAAATAGAAACAGTTATTGTGGATCAAACACGCAAATACGGACATTTATTTTGGAAAGTGATGCCCAATTAAACTAGTAATGTTAAACAGAATGATGTGCACTAGTTTGCTCTCTTTTGAAAGGGGCTAGCATGAAGCATTCCAAGCCTGTGATTTGGGGAAGAAAAACATACATTTCACCAAGGTCAAAAAAACAACAACAAGGAAATAACAGTGGAAGTTTTTCATATCCATATATATATATATATCAGTCCTTAAAAATGTACTATATTTATAGCCTGAGCCTTGCCATTATCTCATAGTCCTAGGAAAAAACACAGCACTTCTGTACAACGGCCAAAAAACTGCTGTTGGCGTCTTCTGGGTTTTGTGAATTCACAAATGGGTTTTCAGGGCAAGAATCTATAATGATGAAGAAAACACACATCCTGAGGCTTCTATCTGATGGTGTGCTACAAGAAAAAGTAGGCATGATGGTAGTGGTTGTCTAGTGGTTGCATAAGTGCTAGCAGAACACCCTGCTGAAACTGGTTGTGCAAAGAAGAGCACAGTAGTTTGCCTGATGGCTTGTGTAATGACTTGTCCAAATAATCCTATGCACCTACTTGTGCAAAGGTTTGTAGAATCATTTGTGTGAGGGCTTGTGAAAGAACTAGTGCAAGTGGATTCCAAGTGCTGAATCTCACTCTCATACAAGGATTTAAATAAGGTTTCAGCAAGTAGTAGAAGTTGTATACAGAATGATATCATCAAATGTAACCCACAATGAGTTAATGTGGGATTTAATTTCTTTCCTCCAGAGGTTTGTTCTTGGAAAGTTGTTGCAGAAAGAGCATTTGAAGAAACAGACCAAGACCTAATCCTTACTATGGTTTTCAACTTCTGTTCAGGCTACATTGCATTAGATAGCAAGGAGAGTTGAGTACTCCTTGATTGAATATCCCCCTGCTAAAAAGATAATCTTTACTCAGAAATTTAAAGGTAAAGGGAAGGCTAGGCTAGAACGCTATTTGCCAACATGCTATGTTTGTGTGTGGCACAAATTAGTTTATTTTCATTATTAGGTTAAGTTTTTGTCAGACTCCTTGAGACAGGAAACCTTGACAAACATTATTTAAAATTATGAATGTTTCAGAAAAATTGTCTGTCTCTGTTCTTTTTAGCTGAATAAAATTGATTTCTGTCATTCAAATTTTATTCATAGGATGGGATCTTCTGTTCTCCTTTGAAGTCCCTTTCCCCTGTGTTATCCTTTGTTTTCATTTGAATAAAATCAATATGGACAGACATCATGGAGCTATTCGTTTCTCAAAGCATCATAAAAATCAGCATGAAGAGCTTGTAAACAACCCAAACTATCTGTAATGAGTCTGGTATTCTCAGCATATGAAAGGCTGACACTGCATGGGGAATTACAGAGGGAAAAACAACTGTTGTGTTTCCAGGTGCCTTTCAAATTCAAGTCCTTTATGTAATAATTAAAACTATCATGGAGGGATGATGTTGTTTGTTTGATGAGAAAGGCTTTTCATCCTTGACACAAATTCTCCTCAGCAGCCTTATTAATGGCAATTCACAGTATAATCATATATGAATTTACTGGGAAGTAAGTTGTACTGCATTCAGTGAACCTTACTCCCACACATCTGAGTATAGGAAAAGGTGCAAAAATAAAATAAATTAAAATATAAAATCAAATCAAATTCATGTTTTCAAGTAGTTGGAACAAAATAAGCACTCAGAACTGGTGAAGTGGAGGGGAAGAGGAAAAACCAAGGGGGAATCAATATGGAAGCAAGCACATTTATTTGGTTTCTCAATCTACTTTTGAGTAAAAGTCCCCCCCAAAGTATTGTGGGCCCTCAAGAAAAGCATTGTGGGGCCACACACAGCCTACAGGTCACCCTTTCCCAGTCCCTGACCTATTTCTTAGCACATGCCCGAGTTACTATTTTTTAATGGCTCTGGCTGGCAGACCACAGGGGTCTAGCAAAAAAGAGGGAGGAGATCCTCCAGACCTGAAAGTCTGCTCACTCCGTAAACTAAGGTACAGAGCACAATACCAAGGACATTCCAGTCCTGGCTAGAAACTTGACATTTCTTTGAAACACAATTTCAGCACCCTTAATTATGTGTTCAACCTTATTTTTGATGCAAACCTAGCACAAACTGTACCTCATTATGACTTCTCTTTCTTTACCCTTGGATTCTACTTGGTTTTTGTCATTTCTTTGTTGCCCTGCATCTCTTAACACTATCTGTAGATTCCAGATTGATATGTGAAAACATGTTTGGTATCAGACTGTTTTAGTTTTACCACCAAATCCATGGTTTGTTACTCTTGGAGCATCATAGGGATGAGGAATATGTCCTTCTTTAAAAATTATTTTCTTGTTTCCTTTCCAATTCTTTTCAGATCTGCCATTTCTCAATGTGTTCAATGGCTACTATTTGAAGGTTAGCATGCTGGGTTAATGAGGTGTTTCTCAGATATTTCTGTTGCATTTGCCAATGTTTTACTTATCCTTCAGTCTTCATACCAGCTATGCTGCTGTTGACAAATCCCCCCGTATTTGGCCTGGCGATTTAAGCTGAGTACAACTCAAAAGATCAAAATTACCTCCTGAGGGGTCCCATCTTGGACCTTTGTGAAAACAGCAACTTGTGTAGGCCTTTTGGCCATGTTTTGACAGCTGGTGAATGTACAGAGTTTTTCTAATATAAAAAAAAAGGTTAGTAAAATGTCTGTTTTTGCCAAGAGAGTATCAGATCTCAAAAGAAAATCTTTTGGCACCACAGCATTCAGGATCAGATAGAAACAATTAACCTTTTGACTAACTCTCTGTAGTACAAATGTTTTAGGTATTTTGGTTTTTCTTTCTTTTCTTTTTTAAAGAGCACAACTGAAAAACACAGGATTCACAGTTTTGCTTGATTGATCACTTATTCTCCAAACAAGAGAAGGATTCAGCTTGCTGGGAATCTAAATTACTTTTCAACACTGTGCTGCATTTCAACTCACTCATAAGAACCTCTCATAATTGTATGAGAGAGATAAGAATTGACCTACTGTAATTATTAGTTTTGCTATGCTTGACTTTACTGGAGGCTGCAGAAAATAACCTATAGTGAATTGATGCTGGGAAACAGACACTGTACCAGTGACTTCCTTAATATTTTACCAGGTCTTCCTTTTCTCATGACAAATTAGTCTAAATAGACAAGAGCAGGCCAGGTGCTCTGTGTTACAGGTATGCTATGCACTGTACACTACGTACTCAGAATAAATCTAGGAACAGGACGTCAGACCAACTACAACAACCCATCCCCAACCTTCAGAACTGAATGGTATTAGGTGATCTAATTCCTAAGCCAATTAAACCAGAACACATGAATGCAAGGCAATTTAGTTCTTCTGAAGGCAATCCAAGTATTTTAAACTGATTTTGAGGTGAGTCTCTTTCCTCAGGTATCATTAGTGATTGCATTTCAGTTCTAAACAAAATCAATGCAGCAAAGACACCACATATTACCTAGGAACAGGGGAAGCAAATTGCACCGCTTAAGTTTACATTCCAGGGAAAACACAAACGGAACAGTTGTGCCTCTTTTATCCTGATTAAGGTACAGTCCATCTGTTTTCCAGCAGAGACTAGTTCACCATCTATTACAGAGGAGACACAAAGGCATTCTGTACACTCTGTGGGTTTGAAGTGTCTTTGGCTCTAGAGCACTACCTTCTCCTATTTGTGTAGGCTCATCCTGTCCCAGCAAAATCAGTGGGACAACTAAGGTCATCCAGACAAGTACAGAACTGGAGTAACCCCAAAACTGAGTAAAGCCAAAGAGCTGGTGAGCCATACGACCATTTCTATCTCAGTGACTACAATGCCTCACCATAATAGACCTGCAGAGTAAGCATACAAATATGTATGCCAGAGGGAAGGAACCTCTGGGCTCTGGGTCAGAGGCATCCTTTAAAAGTTACTCATCCAGCTTGTAAGCTTCTTCTATTGCAAGTTTCTTAATTCTGGACACAAATCAGACAACAGAGATACCAATCTATTTAAATCTTTGAATGCTGTTACATAGAACTGTTTTGTAAATTAAGAGGATATTAACATGGAACTCAGCTTGGGTCTGCAGACTGAGACTGAGCTCACAGCTGGGATATGGCTGCACCAGCCCTTACTCTTGAATAGACTGCAGCTGTGGTTTGTAAGCTTTCTTGGGAAGAGTTCAGCTTTATAAGAATTACAGTTGATCCACCCACTTTGATTTGGCCCTAGCCTGGACCTGTAGGAATGCATCCCCCAACACCCTGTTCTAATTAGAATTTGGCCTCTAGGAAAAAAAGTAAAGGAATCCTCCACCACTCATCTAAGGAATCCTCCACCACTCATCTAAGCTGACCTACACAGTAGGGGACAGGTAATAGAACCAGTGGTTGAGGATGGGAGGAAAAGCCCTTTGGTTCACCATGGGCATTAGTCAGCCATTTAACTGAATGTGTGTGCTATCACATTGACTCTTTCTGTTTCTAATGGTGACTGGTAGCTGAAAAGTTGGAGAGTCAGTGAAGCTATGCCAGGATTTAGCCCAAACTGTAAAAGGGCTCAGTGTCTTGGATGGCTCCTTAAAAGTTCAAACTTGGGGTAAGACAAGGATGTCTGCTGCCAACATTAATATTTATTGCTTTCTTGGAAGTATTGCTAAATAAGGTAAAAGAGGATTCAGAGATAAAAGGTTTGAAAATAAAAGAGAGAGAATTGAAACTTAGAGCCTTCTCAGATGATGTGGTAAGAATCAATTCAGAGGTTGATGCAAATTCTACAAGGATTTGGTCAGGTGGCAGGATATAAGATTAATAAGGAAAAGACGATGTTAATGACATTGAATATGTTGAAAAAAGAGCAAACAGAGTTGGAAGAAAAATATCAGGATGCCAATTTACCAATAAAATAAAATATTTAAGAATATCTATCACAAAGAAGAATCAGGAATTTTTTGGTAATAATTATCAAAAAACATGGAAAGACATTAAAAACAATATGGGAAAATGGAGTAAATTAAATTTGTCTTTTTTGGAGAGGATTAATGCTTTTAAAATGACTTTATTATCTAAATTTATGTTTCTTTTCCAAAATCTGCCAATAATTGGAATTTACAAAGTGTTTAAAGAATGAGAAAAAGAAGTTCAAAAATTTATTTGGTTAGGCAAAAAGCCAAGAATAAGATTTAAAATATTGCAAAAGAGAGAGGCAGACTAGACCTGCCATTGCTTAAGATATACTACCATGCCTGTTGCTTGGATTGGATTAAGGATTGGATTTTGTTAGAAAAATCATTAACAAAAGATTTGGAGGAATTTGACAATAGATTTGGGTGGCATGGTCATTTGTGTTATAATAAGTTAGTGGCGAATAAGGAATTTAGTAAGTGTTGCTTCTGGAAATCTTTATTGAAGGTTTGGCTACAGATCAAGCAGAAATATTATATAAAACTCCCAATCTGGACATCACCTCAGGAAGCATTGAAAATTACCCCAATAAAACAAGGAAAATTATTAACATATTATGATATACTGAAATGAGAGGGAGACAATCCAAGAATGAAGACAGCGGAAGAGCTGAAAGTTGATGGATATGAATTAAATTGGTTCCCTTGGTGACAATTAAAAGAAAGGTTTAAAATGGACCAAAAACTATGTGGATTTGAGAGAAAAGAAAATGAATTGGACTTATGGCTGAAAGAACATCAAAAGAAGAGGATCTCTAAATTATACAAACTACTATTAAAGAGGGAAATGGAACCAGATATAATAAAAGGGATTACGATTAAGTGGGCTCAGAATGTAGGTCATCCAATTGAATTAGATGCTTGGGGAAAAGTATGGAAAACAGATATAAAATTTACTCTGAATTCAAATTTAAGAGAAAACTTTTATCAGATGATGCATAGATGGTATATGACTGCGGAGAGGTTGCAAAAAATAACAAAAAATGGAGATGCAAAGTATTGGAAATGTGGGGAGAAGGTGGGAATGTTTTTTCATATGTGTCGAAATGCAAAGAAATTTTGGAAGGGAATTCATGATGTAATTCAAAAAGTTTGTAAAGTGAATTTTGAATTGGCACCAGAATTTTATTTGTTGAATATATTAGGTCAGAATCAACAGATTAGAAGATGGCAGCATGGTTGACATATGCTCAGCATTGCAAAGAGAAAAAAAAAATAATTTAGAGGAATGGAAACTAAAAGTGTTGGATATGATTGAGACTGAAAAATTAGCATATTCTCTAAAAAAACAAATCTGTTCAGAACTTTGAAAGAGAATGGAAAGGAGTAATGAATTGGTTAAAAATATACATACATGTGATGATTAGGTAAAAATGATGATTAGATATTTGTGTAAAAATGGAGAATTCATTATAGAAAAGATAGTAATGACTTAACTGGGGGAGAAAAATATGGGGAAGTGTGGTTTGGGGGAGGGACATACCAAACATGGTATGTCTCTTATTTTATGTATTGTGGAAAACTAATGATTTTTTTTAATAAAAAGAAAAAGTTCAAACTTAAATCCAGTGTAGAGTCACCCTGCTACCAGCCTATAAATTCTATATGGTTTGTGCCCAGACTATCTGAAAGACCATTATCTCCCCCATATAAGCCTACCTCATATGAGACAGTCATGAGATCTTATATCATGAGATTTTGGGAGGAAGCCTTCTCTTGGTTTCACACTTCTCACAGGCATATCTGATGAGAATGCAAATGAGGGCCATTTCAGTGGATACTTCTGGACTATGGAACTCCCTCTCATAGGAAGCTTGTGAGTCTCTTCTCTGTTCTCTTTCTATTGGCAGGCATAGAACTTTTTATTCAAGCAGGGCATTAGGTATTAACCAGTTGTTTCAGAATTTTTTAAAAAACTGTATTTTTTATTAGTGGTGTTATATTTTCAATGATTTTCAAGTGTTTTAAATCAGTTCTTCTTTAAAAAAAATAGGGTAAATTATTTGTTTTCTTAAAACTCTTTTTATTATAATTATTCTGGTTTACCTGTATTTTGTTTTAATTCATATTGTAAGCTGTCTTGGTTCCCATATTGTGAGAAAGGCAGATTATGGAGCCTTTCCACACGGGGTTATTAACGCAGGTTACTACGTTAGCACTGAGCTGTTCTGCTCATGGGAGCAAATTAGGTTCGCTTTATTTTCCATCATTCTACACAGAATCCCGAGTTAATGTACCCCCATGTGGTGGGAAAGTGCCCTATTTGAAAGCCAGAATAAATCCGTTTCACATTCTGACATCGAAGCAAATTCAGATTTTTGCAGTGATGCGGAAATGTATATTTGCACCAATGTGCAGTGGTGGGCAGGCTGTGGGAACAGGAAGTAGGACGTACAGTATTTGCTGGTATTAGATGCACTGGCATAAGACACACCATACTTGCAAGCTGCATTCTTCAGGAAAACAATTTTTAGTCCCCTATTCCATTCTCCACACCCGCTGGCCACCCACTCCCACACCTTTCCGGGCCCACTCACCACCTGCATGCACCTCTCTGCACACGCTCACCAGCCCTGCACACCTCTCCGCACCCCGTCACCACTCCCACGCACATCTCCACATGTGTTTGCCACCCACCCACACCTCTCCGATCGGGCTGGGAGAGGTGCGTGCAGGTGGCGATCAGGCTGGGAGGGATGTGTGTGGGTGGCAATCAGGCACATGTGGCAATTTGCCTGAGTGGGGAGAGTTAGGGTATTTGCACTCCATTTTCAGAAAGCATTTTTTGGGGGAAAATGCCTCTTATATGCCAGAAAATATGGTAGTAGGTACCTACATAGGTACAGACAAACATACCAATCCAAAAGACCAAAAAAAAAATAAAAAAATAAAAAGCCAATCCCAGCTACCGGGGCGGAGTGAGAGGAGTCAGGGGATTGGCCAGCGATGAGGTAGTACAGATGCATGAACTCACTCTCGTCTGCAGGAAAACGAATCAAAACTAGGGGCTGCGTGGAAAACAATGAAGGAAAACCACATTATTTAAATATGGTAAGAAACAATATGAACCACTTCTTTCGCTTTGTGTGGAAAGGGTCTATAAATTAAATAAATAAATGCAATGGTTTCACCAGCTGCCACCACCTGGTTTTTAAGTCGTAGTGTTGTACAAAGAAGGCCATACAGCAGGGAAGGGGGGGGGTCCTCATGAACCAAACCAGATGCTACTGAAACATTAATTCATGATTTTTTTATGTTCTGAAACGAAGATATTAATTCAATTCACCTGTTGTTTATAAAACATCACACAGAGGAATACACTTACCAGCAAGAACTCATGGGTTACAAGTGAATGTTCATGTAGAATTCTTGTTGTTTTTTTTCAATCATTGTTGAATAATTTAGCTCGCTTAGATTTTGTAATCATAGAGCTCATAACTTATTTTGAAATCCAGGATATTTAAAATTCTTGCCTCTGGAATAGCTTAGAAACATCCTTATGTGATTGAATAAAATGCTTCAGTACATCAATCTAGGGACACACTAACATCCAAGGCAAATCAGACTTTGATCCAGACAAAATATAACACTGTCATCATTCCTCCCTAGGATGTTCTATAAGGGCATACTTTAAAATGCATTGACGAAGAAATTATCCTGCCCTAATTGTGCCAAGCAATAATCCTGCTCAAAATAGGAAGTGATAGAATGTCATTTCAAGTAACATAGTTATATGCATCAAGCACCATGGAGGATTCTTATTTTTTTGCGTACAATCAGAACTTGAAATTCTGGTAATATCAGTCCTAGGGTTTCTTGACTGTATACTACTATGTGGTGATTCATGATCCTCTGTCCTCTGCATCAGAAAATGTGACAGCAAAAGAAGTAGAAAGGACATATTAGTTTACCAGCAGAAAGGCACTAGGAAATTACTTTAGTTCTGAGAAGCAGGAGGCTATTCTAGTTGCTTAGGCATCAAAAAAATATTTATGTTTATAAAGTTGGAAGGGACCACAAGAGCAAACTAGTCTAGTCCCCTGCCAGTCTATCCAAAGCACTTCTTAGAGGTAGCCATCCAAATTCTGTTTGAGGATCTCAAAAAAAGGAGAGTCCATCATGTGCTGAAGCAATCAGAAAATTATCCTAAATGTTTAGGTGGTAACCTTTTCATACAATCTGAATCCATTGTTATCTGCAAATAATCCTACAAAGGTTTTTGACTTTAATGAAAACAAGGAGTTTTAAAAAAAATGTTTTCTTTGTTGCTTGCATTTGTATTAATGGCCATTTCTGAACTGGACTATTATAGCGCTATTATTCCACTTGCAACATTGTATGGAATCCTGGGGTTTCCAGTTTTGGGAGCGGCCAGCCGCCCCTCCCGAAACTGCAAACCCCAGGATTCCATACGGTTGCAAGTGGAATAATAGCGCTATAACAGTCCAGTGACGAATGGATCAACAGCTTGTCTAACAGGTTCATCTTTGTTATCTACAAAGACAAGAAGTAAGATTGCTTACTTGCCTTTGTCCATGACTTTTGTTATAGTGATATGTTAGAAACCCTGATTTACAGTGCTCACACGTACATTTGTATAGATCCCACGGTATGGTTCATGGAATGCAGGAGACCATCTTTGTTCCCTGAGCCACCGTTTTTGGTCTGTCTCTTAGATCTCAGTATTTAATATGGTATTGCTTAAAAGTCTTTTTTTTAAAATAATGTTTTAAATATATTTCAAGTGTTTTTAACCATTTTAATATATGCTTTAAGACTCGGAATATTTAATCTTGGAATATTTAACTTTTGTAAATTGAATGTTTAGCTGCATCTTTTTAGAATATTGTAAGCTGCCTTGGATCCCATTTGGGAGAACGGTTGGATATAAATGCAGTAAACTAACAATTTTTTTTTAAGAAAATCGAAACAAAGCATGTACGCCTAAGCTCTGCTCATTGCTGATATATGCAGCTATGTTTGTGGCATGACATAGATACCTGCAAAGAGTAATAAAGTAGAATCAAACACCAGGAGCTACCGCCCTACTGTGGTTGATACAAAAGATTATATTAATATAGCTGATTTTTCCCCTTTCAGTAGACTGCCATCTCATGTAATAGCTGTCTTTTTCAAAATTCCTTCAGTGTTACCCCTCCCACAAATTACCTTGCAGGAATGAGACCTGCTGTTTCAGAGAATACCACAAGAAGTCCAAAGCTCTCTTGAATTCACAGAGCTAGCCTTATACTTTTTCAGATCCTGAACAACCCTTTCCTAATGAATTTGGATATCTATGGTCCAGCTCTTGCACTAGTTAGTCAATGCCATGATTTGGGATCGGGAACAAGTTCATGCAATCTAACTTAATTTCCCAACTTTCAAATGAATTGCAAACTAAAAATCAATAGCTTTTTTTTTAAAAAATCACACTTCTGAATTTTGCACTTGAGTGCTCCAGTTTAAAGAGAAAAAAAACACAGATAAAGGTTAGGGAAACATAGTAGTGATGTATACAGCAAATGGAAAGTTTGGTTTAGAAATCAATTTATTAACATCGATACTTAGAAGTGGAGAAATTAATTTCTTGTATTAATGTTGGGAGTGATTGATTTTATCATGTTATTAATGAATTTCTAATCAATGTTTTAAAAAGAACCCATGGATTTATGAAGCATAGTGTGTTTGTTTGTCTGCCTTATCCCCATGTGGCAGGTGTAGTTTCTTCAAAATGCACTTTTTGCCTGGTATTTGTTTTTTGCCTGGTATTTGCACATCTCAAAGTTTTCTAGGGAATTATTCTGCACATAAATACATATATTTATTTGGCACAAAAACTGTGCACAGAGGACCTGAAGAACTCTGGAATTTGGGTCAAGGTGGCACAGTTAAATAGCTACTTTGGCTGGGTGGTGTGGAAAAGCAAGAGTTGGTTATTTTTTATTTATTTAATTATTTATTTGTATCCCGCCTCTCCATATGGATCGAGGCGGCGAACAACTTACAAATAGCATGTATTTCGAAACATTTCTATACATTAGCATCTATTTCACACTTTTTGGTTGAAAGGGAGTTCTTTACTTGTACCTTGTATTGTGTGAGGCTCAGGAGTAAGGAATAGAAGTGAGACAAATATTTTAAAATATTTGAAAAATTGTCAAAAACCATGTTGCTAATATATTGGGAAATAATAACAAAAAGAACCCTGGACTGACAAGAATCTTTACAGTTCAGAATTTTTTCTGTGTGGAAGGTCACATGTGGTTGATTTCACAGAAAACCACATCTTCTGTTAAAAAAAAAATGTGCAAATTTTGCAAATAGTTTGAAAACTGTGTGGGTTTGTTTTTTTTAAAGACTTTATGTCAGCAGAAAGAAAATTGCTAAATTACCTGTTGTCCGTTTTGAGAAGAAAACTAGCAAAGAAGCTGCCCTTTAAGTCTCAATATGGGAAGGGGGCGTTAAGCCAGGGAGGGTCTCCAGGATTAGGAGATGACTGATTAGCCCGTGATAGGTTGTCAGCGTCTAGGCTGGGTTGCTCAATCCTTGCAGTTGAGGAAGTGTTTGGGTACAAACTTGGTTTTAATTAAAACCTACACTAGGGAGTTGCTGCTACAGATTTGGTTTTTAAATTCTTCAGTAAATATGGGACTAGCATATCCCATCACTTGAATCTTATATCTTTATTCCTGTCAGGTGTTCAATGGAGAAAAAAAAAAGCTTGCAAAATCAGGAGAAAACTGCATAAAATATGTACAGACTCTTAAAAATTCTCAGTTCAGGAGGAATGAAATTTAGTACTGGGAAAAAAATCACAAAGATGTAGTATGAACGGAACATTGAAAAAAATGAGCAATTAAAAAACCTGAGAGATCTTTCTGTCTCTGGGATTATAGATTTAATCAAACTATAAATAAATTTAATATACTGCTGATCCACCAACCTGTTTCATACAGAAAAGCCGGTCATGGACATAAAGTTTCTAAGAAGCTGCTTGACATTAAACCAGTTTGAAATCTTCATAAGGCAGCAAATTACCCACAAATTGGGTGCCTCACAGGTGTTAATCTCCCTATTGAGTGATAGTCCTGGAATCCTTATCTTGATGAGCTCCCCTGATGAGAAGATGAAAATTCTGAAGAACTCTGAAGTCTTAATATTGAAAGGATTCTGAGTAGACATGTTGTAGAACAGAGGTTGATGTCCCTGTTACACATTTTCTCCGTCAATCTGAAAACCTACTCAAAAAGTCAAGCAAACACATTCTGACCGTTTCTACTGTAACATTTTATAACAAATCCCCCTGTAATGTCTAAGTTGCCCAATTAGAACTCAACATTCACAGACTAAAATATAAATCTCTTATCAAAGATTCAGCTCAGAAGTGTCTAATTGGATGAATAAAAAGGCTATTAACCAAATGGTTTTTAGGGAGGAAATAATCATTATTATTTAACCATAGAAAGAAATGCTGGTTGAAGGGATCTTATTTTCACTTTGTATTCTAAAGTTTATTAAGAAACAATGCTGCCCTACACCCAAAGATTCAAACCATACTATGCAGGACACTATACCACAGGAAGTCCTCTTGCCAACCCAGTGCCAAATGCACTGGTGTAGCATCTCAGAAATATTTGCGGAACATCATACCAGCTGAGCCATTCTACCACTGGCTGTAGTTATGGGATGAAGCAGATTCATGGGCAGAACAGGAAAAGCATGTGCTTCTGCCATGTCTTGTACTGCTTTAATTCATAGCTATCAGGAGTACAACAGATGTGACACATAGACTGCTGATTTTTAAAAAGGCACAAACAACCTATCCAGACACTTGTATTTTTCCTAAGCAAGCAGCAATTGTAATTCGTACATAATTTCCTTGTGCATTTCAAAAAGGCAAATATTTGGCATAGATGTGCAAAGACCTCTCACTGCCCTATTTGACAAAAAGAAACATTTTATTTTGCTCCCCCTGCAACCATTCTCCTTCTAAAGTAGGTAAGTGGGGTTTGCATTTCTGTCATAAGACAAAAGGCAGGTTCCCTTTTCTAATGTAGCTGAGGGCCGACTGAGATGACTGAAAAACACTTCTCCTACTTAACTTCTATTTTGTTTCCAGTGACAAAATGGAAAATATTTCACCTTGACTTATTTAGATAAGTTTCTTCTGAAGGGGAGCATGCCATCAGTTTCACATGCTAACACAGATCAGTTCAGAATAATAACACATTTTCTCCTGGAGAAAAATTGGGTTTTCCAGCTTCTACTTCATTGGTCACCAGACCTCTAGAGGTCAAGATCCTACACTGCGCTCAGGGAGCATGGATTTCTGGTGTATTTGCAGGAGGCAGAGAGGTTGCTCCCTCTGCCCATCTGCTTCTTCCAACAAACAAAAACACCAGGAGGAATGTCTTGCTGCCGTTTCATCTTCCTAGCCATTGATTGGCTGTTGGGGATCCACAAAAGCTCATTCCAGCTGCTTGTGAGCACTGAGGGAAGTAGCCGCAGTCTCATGCTGAGTGTACAGCTAATAAGAGTACAGCTGGAGAAATTGAGTTGTTTTCAACAGCCCTGACTGTTGTTGTCTGTGGAAGGAGGTATGGGATACTTCCTTGTGCAAAATCTGACAAAGTATATGTGCCAGAGTAAACTCCAGTTGACAGCCAGTGTGGCATAGTCGTTTGAGCATAAGGCTATGCCCCTGGAGACTAGGATTTGGTTCTCTGTTCAGCCATGGAAACCCACTGGGTGACTTTGGGTGGGTCACATACTCTCAGGCCTCAGAAAACCCTGTGATAGGCTCGCATTAGGGTCACCATATGTCAGAAATGACTTCAAGGCACATAATAACAACTAATCTCTAGTTATATCCATGTATGCCAAGCACAGGATGCCAGCCATGATTTCCTAATCAAGAAATGGGATGTCAGCAAACATGATTTCAGTGACCCATCCTCTGAGTAAGGATTTTGTAAGTGTTAACTCTAAAGTGAAAACACAGGGCAGAAGACTCAGGGCCTCCATTAGATAAAGAAGCTCTGGATAACTTTCAGTGCAAGTGAACTGCTAAAAATTAGAGACATTTTGCTCAATAGTACCTCAGGGCCTAGGAGTCCATAATCACCATTAGAAGAAATGCATTGATTACTATTTCTCAGATAGTATTATGCCTAAGAGTCACATATTTATTTAAATATGCATTTTGCTTGGGCCTCTAGTTTCCTATTCTTCAGTCCCAGGGGGAAATTACTATGTGCGGTCTTATGTGCAATTATTTTGCATCACACCAGGAAACACAGATAGGCTTTCCACTGTACCCAGGAGGTTAATAAAATCACAATTTGACAATGCCAACTATAGAGTGCACTCTTGTTTCCAGTACTTTTGCAGCTACAGTGGCTTTGCTTGTACCCATTTGGTAAAAATTATACATAAATCACTTGGGTTGCTGTTGGGTCAGGTTTTCACAGGGGAGAATTGTTCACAGCATTGACAATACAGGATTATGATACAAGGTGAATGCATGGTAGGGTATAGGAACTGAGAAAGTTTACATGAAAATCTGCAGATACACTGGCAATGAAAAAACTTTGGCTGATATGAAGGCATAGGCTGGAAGAAGGATTAAACCAATGGGGGGGAAAAGACAAAAACACAGCTCTCTCACAAGAAATCCTGAGGGGCAATATATCTTAGATAAACTGCTGAAGATATACATGAACTTCCCAAGGACAAAGTAGCAAAAGCAAAAAGATTGACCATCCAAAAAGAAACCTGTGAGTTGTTGTGACAACACAGAGGAAACCTACATCCATTGTACATCCTTATGTCACCAGTGGACATGATCTGAGTTGGCCCGTAAGGAGGACAGGGCAGTGGAAAGGCTGTTGTATTTTTTGCTTTAACTCTAAAATGGTGGTGATTGTGTATAGCTGTCCAAAGCAGCTGAGAGTTAGCCTGAGATCCTTCTCTGTGTCACGATGCCTCCTGCAACAAGCCGATCAGGGTTACAGAATGAATGGCCAGACCTACTTTTCATAACTCCCCTTCCAGTTGACATTCAATAATCTGCCATACTGTTGACATTCAGGCACCACTACAAAAATTTTACTTTGGTCTATTGCTAGAGTATAAGCAACTATTTTATCTTATTGCTGCTTATTTGCAGTCTCAATTTTGTTGCCTTTATTAAATATTTGGGAGTTGGGAATTGTGATTTTAAGCATATGTCCATGGATGTGGTTAACCAACTTGGACAGCTACAAGAAAGAACAGGATACAGACAAAATAAATTAAAATTTTGCATTCATCCCTGTGATGAAGTTCTAGGAGTGTGGCTATCTGAAGTGCCAGTGCAGCCTGGAAGCAGGTTGCTAAGCAACCAGAATAACACCTCAGGACAGAAACCCAGCCTAGCAGTGTGTGGGAATGGCTGAGAGAAAAAGTTATGTAATGCCAAGTGCCTGTGGGTATTTGGATTTCTTCAGTGAAAGACTAGCGAAGAGCTAGGAAGTAGAGTCCCTCAGTCTGTCAGAGAGTATGGCTGTTTTTGGAAGACCAGTTCCCAGTGGAAACCTAATGAGAGGCAGAAGAGTAATTAAACCCTAGTAAGATCTGGCCAGAGAGTGTGACCTAGACTGATGGTTGAGCCTTTGGTGGGAGTCTAGCCAAAGTACTGTTATATGATAATTATGCCTTTTATGGAAGTCTAAAGATATAATTGAACTTTTCCCGAGCAGAGAATTACCTGTTCTATTGTGCACTGAGAAAATGTATCAACTTTGACCTGCATATGAACTCTAACATGCTATTTGATTTTTATTGTTATCTTAACAAATGTTATAGTTTATCTTTGTAAACACTGGCTGGCTTGAGTTGTATACAGTATATGAAGTAACAAAGAAAACATGCCACCATAAAATTAAGTGGTTCTAAATAAACATTGAGAACCCTCATCCAGAAAGGTGGTGTTATAAGGCGAGAGGCTGAGCTGTGTGGTAAAGACAGGGCACTTTATCAGATTGGGAATCGCCACACCAATCTGGGAGAAGTCAGGGCCTGACACAATCCCCTTTTTATACCACACACAGGCTAGAGATGGAAAAAAATAGTACCGGAGGGGAAACAATGGGAAACAGCCTTTTGAGAGTCCAAAAACCTTGAGAAGAATAATGTTCCTCAAAACCCTTTGCTATTTTTCTCCAGTCTTCATAGCTTTGGGGACTACCCCTACCTCCTCAGCTCACCTATTTATTTTCCCCAAAAGGTGGGAGGGTAAGAGGGTAGTCCGGTGAAAAGGATCATCATGGTCTGTGTTCCAATAACTGACATGCAACAGTGGCACCTGCATTGTCATAGACATGCTATCAGAACACAGGTGGCAAGGCAATAGTGTCCCCAGTCTTTGCTAGCTTCTCTGCCTCACCCTCCCAACACCACCTGGGTGGCTGGAAGAGGTGGGGGAACCAAAGAGAATCCTTGGCTGGCAGAAGCAGGAGTCCACCCAGTGTAGAGGATCCTCCATTTGAGACAAGCTTCAGGACAGTTCTTCTCGTTAGATGGACTGAGGGAGCAGCTTCAAGCAATAGATTTGGGGTGTGACAAAAGGGCATCAGGTTGTGAGTGGTTTAAAAAAAACAAAACCCTCTGATATTGTTGTACAATACCTGCCAGGGAAGGGAGGAGATGCTTATTTTATTTTTTGTATTTATATGCTTCCTTTTCTCCCAAAGTGTGACCCAAGATGGCTCCCAAAAAGTTATCAGATATTCTCCCTCATAAATCAAAACAACTTGACTGCAGAGAATAGTGGGTGCTATTTGCTGCCCAACTTCAGTTAGCAAAACATGTTGGGATAGTCCCGGGGTTGGACCAGCTAGCAGCCATTCCACTATGCTTTCAAAGGCACACCTGAGGCCAATAATCCACAGCTGAGGAGACAATTCATTTGTTTGACTCAGAATTGATGTCTTTCCCCTCAGATCAATAGCTTGTAATAGAAAAATGTCCCCCACCCCTTCGAAGCTACCAAAGTGCTAATAAGGGGATGAACCCACATGACAAAAATGCCTTGATTTGTGGATTGTTACATTATAGTCATAGAGGGTGTGGAGTTTTGCTCCTGTGGGAATCTGCTACAAAAACCATGGCATATGGAGAGGGAGAAGGCATTTCTAAAACAAACATTGCACCTACAGTCTCCCAACATATAAAGGGAAGCACCTCCTTCCTTGCCTTGTTGGCCTTGGGCCATAGTAGGTAGAAATCTAAACTGGAAGAGGTGTGGAAGGTGGGTAGGTAATTTTTGTTTTAGAATAACCCAGTCAGCCATGCTGGCCCAGAGATTTTGGCAGATGTGGTTGAAAAGAGAACATTCCCAAACTCTAGATCTGAGTACAGCCATTGGGCTAGGGGCCTTCCAGATGAATTCTGAGATGGAAGTTTCAGTTAGGGGAATGTACACCACCTAATCAGCATGCATACACCTTAATTCCAAGAGAGGATGCTTTTATTCACCCTTTGCTACAGAGGTCTAGATCGAACAGAATAAAATGATTTTATTCTCTGGCAAAATTCAGTGAAACAAAATTGGGCAGTTCCCCTCATCTTTAGATATAGCAGTACAGCCTGCAAGGTCATTTTATATCTGTTTGTTGCTTTATTTATTGGCTCCCTATTTTTCTCCCAATGAACAGCACTAAAATTTATTCACTTCAACAACATGGTCTACAAAGTAAACAAAATGCTTTACAATTGTCTTTTGTTCCTCCTTCAGCATCTCTTTCAGACATGTTAGACTCAAAGACAGTGGTGTGGATCCAGCAAGTTCATGTGAAATTCCTCATGTCTAAAATCAACAATCTATCTGTTGAGTCACACTGACCTAGATTTTATGTCTGTTTTCTACCTGCTAGATCACTACTGCTGTCCAATGTTGCAGAATTAGACTTAGAAGGAGGTGTTACCCTGATTTCTGGGGGTCCCGTGGAAGACACTTCATTGTGCCCAATATAATGGAGAAAGGGGAATTAGCCAGAGCACAAGCTACAACACATGAGAGGCAGGGTAACTTAGCAAGATCTTTAAAGCCCAATTTTTATGGGATCAGACCAAACCAAAAACCACACCAAGTTGCTAAAGAAATGATTTTGATTTTGATTTTAATTAAAAATAAGTCACTGTGTGTCAGGGGCATGGGCCCGGCTGGGCCTGTCGCTGCCCCTGAGGCCGCTGCCGCTGAGGAGCCTTGTCTGGAGGCCGACGCGGCCGACGGCTCGGGCCTGGCGGCCGTGGGAGAGGCTGCCGGGCCTAGAGCCACCTACCTAGAGGCTGCAGGCCCCGGGCCTGCTCCTGGGGCTCCGCCCACTTGCGGCCCCGATCTGCGGGAGGCCTGGGAGTCTGCCTGCGGTCCCGATCCAGAGGAGGCGACGGGCAGAGAGCTTGCAGCTGTGAGGCACAGCCCAGCTGCGAGCCCTCAGCCACATCGCCACGCCTGATTGGTCGGTCCTCAGCCACATGGCCACGTCTGATTGGTCGGCCCTCAGCCACATGGCCACGCCTGATTGGTCGGTGCCTGGCTTGGAGGGCTATTTGAGGCAGGCGCCGGGCTGTGGAAGGCACGGAGCAACAACCGTCGGTCAACTGTGGTCCTGCTGTCTGTGCCTTGTTCCTGCCCTTGCCTGAAGCCAGTCCTCCTGTTCACCTTAGTGTAGTAACCTGCCCTATGTACTTTAACAGCCTGTGTTTATTTCTTTTAAGACTGCATTAAAGCCCTGCAGCTCTAACCAGCTCCCCTGCCTCTGCCTGACCACCGCCTGGCACTGAAAGATTGTTGCTCCGTCAGTCAGGCAGCATGGATGGGGAGAACGTGGCCCTGCAGGCCCAGCTGGCTGCTCAGGCCCAAGAGAACCAAGGGCTGTGCGCTCAAGTGAACCAGCTTTCTCATGCTCTGCAAATGCTGCAGTTCCAGATGGGGCAGCTACAGGCAACCCAGCCCCAGCTTGCTTCCAAGGTCCCTATGGCTGTACCGCAGCGTTTTTCGGGGAGCCTACAGAGCTGGAGACCTTCATTGCTAACTGCCGGCTGTACATCCAAGTCCGGGCCCCAGACTTCCCGGATGAGCGCGCCCAGGTGGCGTTCATGATTAGCCTGTTGGCCGGTATGCCTGCCAAGTGGGCTACGTCCCTGCTTCGGGAGAACAGTGTAGTCTTGGACAGCATGGCTGCGTTCCTGCAGGCTTTCTGGGCCGTATGGGGGGATCCCGTCCAGTCTGAGACCGCGAGCCGCCAGCTCCGCCAGCTGCAGCAGGGGAGGGGCTCGGTGCGAGACTACACCACCTCCTTCCGGCTCTTGGCCCAGGACATGGCCTACAATGACCCGGCTCTTCAGGATCAATTCAAGGCTGGCCTCTCGGCAGAAATTCTGGACGAACTGGCCCGCAGCTCCCCGCCCACGACCCTTGAGCAGCTTATCCAGCAGGCCCTCCGCATTGATGGGTGCCTGGAAGCCCGCCGGCAGGCCTGCCACGCCAGAACCTCAAGTGCATGCACCTGGGCATCCGCTCCGTGAGACATGGAGGGTCTGCCCAGCCGGACCAGTTCCGGTGCCATCCCGGCTTCCTCGAGCCCGGAGGAGCCTATGCAGCTTGGGGGGGCGCGGCCCCTGCTGACCGCCGAGGAGAAGGGGCAGCGGCAGCGGGCTGGACTGTGCCTCTACTGTGGGCTGGGGGGACACTTCGCTCGCGTGTGCCCGGCCAAGACCCCAGCTACCAGCGCGGCGGGAAAGCCAACCCCCAGGTCTAGAAGACCTGCGAGGCCTGGGGGAGCCCGGCAGCAGGGACACTGCAGACCCACACGAGAGGCAACGAGATCCACTCCTGGTGGCCGCCATGGTATGCCTCGGCGGGGCAGCACCGATACCCGTGGGGGCCATGCTTGACTCCGGGGCGTCCAACAACTTCCTGGACCTCCAGTTTGCCCAGGATCACCGGATACCATTGGAGCCCCTACCCAAGCCTCGCCCAGTGGAGACCATCGACGGACGATTGCTGAGGTCGGGCCCCATCACCCACCGGACGGTGGAGGTGGGTCTGGAAATCCAGGGCCATTATGAGCGGACCTGCTTCCTGGTCACGGCGGTGCCCCACTTCCCGCTGGTGCTGGGCATGCCATGGCTCTCACGCCATGACCCCCGAATCTCGTGGTCGTGGCGCGAGGTGCTCTTCGCCTCCGAGTACTGCCAGGAGCACTGCTGGCCTGAGAAGCTGCTGGCTACCCTGGAGGCCCCTGGTCCTGCAACTTCCGTCAAGCTGCCACCCAAGTACCAGGAATATGCGGACATGTTTGACCAGAAGGAGGCCGATCGCCTACCTCCCCACCGGGTTTATGACTGCGCCATCGACTTAGTCCCGGGGGCGCCCATTCCGGCTGGTCACATCTACGCGCTTTCGGAACCCGAGCTGGCAGCCCTAAGGGACTTCCTGGAAAAGAACCTGCGCCGGGGCTTCGTGCGGCCATCGACGTCACCGGCAGGGGCGCCGGTGCTGTTCGTCCGCAAGAAGTCGGGGGAATTCCGGCTCTGCAATGATTACTGCACCCTTAACCGGATCACCATCCGCAACTGCTACCCGCTACCCTTGATTCCGGAGTTGCTGGAGCGCCTGCGGCACGCGACACTCTTCAGCAAGCTGGACCTCCGCGGGGCCTACAACCTGGTTCGGGTTCGGGCGGGAGACGAGTGGAAGACGGCGTTCCAGACCTGGTATGGCCACTATGAATATACTGTTATGCCCTTCGGCCTCTGTAACGCCCCAGCCGTGTTCCAGCACTTTGTCAACGACGTCTTCCGCGACTACCTGGACCGGTTCGTGATTATCTACCTTGACGACTTCCTTATTTACTCCCCAAATCAGCAGGTCCACGACGCTCACGTACGGGTGGTTTTGCAGCGGCTCCGGGAGCACCGCCTGTACGCGAAGCTCGAGAAGTGTGCCTTCGACCTCTCGGATGTCGACTTCTTGGGCTACCGAGTGTCTCATCGGGGAGTGGAGATGGATCCGGCCAAGGTAGAGGCGATCTACCTTGGCAGCCACTGGCCAGCCGCAAAGATGTCCAGCGCTTCCTAGGGTTCGCGAACTTCTATCGGAAGTTCATCCCCGAGTACGCGACCTAGCGGCCCCCATCACCAGCGTGCTCCGGGGAAAGCACCCTTCCGGTGGACTGAGGAGGCCCAGCAGGTGTTTGAGCGGCTGAAAACCTGCTTCACGTCTGAGCCCATTCTTCAGCACCCAGACCCCAGGCGGCCGTTTGTAGTGGAGACCGATGCCTCGGATGTGGCGGTCGGGGCGGTCCTGTTGCAAGCTGGGGGTCCAGAGGGCCAACTCCGACCTTGTGCCTACTACTCGCGGCAGCTGTCTTCCCCCGAGCGGAACTATACCATCTGGGAGAAGGAACTCCTGGCGGTTAAGGTGGCCTTCGAGGCCTGGCGGCACCTGCTGGAGGGCGCCCGGCATCCGGTGCAGGTACGGACTGACCACTGCAACCTGGAGTACCTCCAGACCGCCCGCAAGCTGACTCCGCGGCAGATGCGGTGGGCCCAGTTCTTCTCGCGGTTTCATTTCCAGCTCCAGTATGTGCCGCGGGCTCGTAACCGCCGCGCCAACGCCCTGTCCCGGAAGCCAGAGTATGCCGCGACTCCGGAGCCCAAGGTGCGGTCCACTATCCTGCGCCCGGAAAACTTTGCGGCGGCGGTGGAGGTAGCCACCCTGGCGGAGCGGATCCGGGAGGCCCAGGCTCGGGAGCCGCCTCGGGGGCCCCTTCGGCTGGGGGACGCCTCCTACCCGTGGTCCCAAAGGGAGGGGCTGCTGTATCACAAGGGCCGTTTGTTTGTTCCAACAGGTCCGTGCCGGGACGAGGTGTTGCGTCTCTGCCATGACAGCAAACCCGCGGGGCACTTTGGCCCGTTCAAGACCATGCACCTGGTGACCCGCGAGTTCTGGTGGCCCCGGGTATGAGGGGACATCGACCGCTACGTCCGCACATGCCCCGTGTGCCGCCGCGCCAAGGACCTGCCGGGGAAACCTCCTGGTCTCCTCCAACCTCTACCAACTCCGACGGGTCCCTGGAAGGCGGTGTCCATGGACTTTATCACCGAGCTCTCACCGTCTCGAGGACACACGGTCATACTGGTGGCGGTGGACCTTTTCACCAAGATGGTGCACTTTGTCCCGTGCCCGTCACTGCCCACCGCCAAGAAGACGGCTCGCCTAGTGTTACACCATGTGTTCCGGCTCCACGGCCTCCCCGAAGGGATCGTGTCCGATCGGGGACCCCAATTCATGGCCCGGTTCTGGCAGTGCCTGCTGCATCAACTGGACGTAGAGCCCCGCTTGTCTTCTGCCCACCACCCGCAGACGGACGGCCAGACGGAACGTACCAACGCAACCCTGGAGCAGTACCTACATTGCTACAGCTGCTACCAGCAGGACGACTGGGCGGACCTGCTACCTCTGGCGGAGTTTGCCTATAATAACACCGTCCACACCTCCACCCAGCAGACCCCGTTCTTCGCCAACTACGGCTACCATCCACGTTGGTTCCCGGCCGTCGGGGCGCCATCCGCGGTGCCTGCCGCCGACCAATGGCTCCAGGAGCTGCGGGCGTTGCAGAGCCTGCTGCAGGAGCAACTAGAGCTTGCCAAGGTGGCATACAAGCGGACCGCCGACCACCACCGCCAACCGGGCCCGCCGTTGCAGGTCGGGGAGCGGGTCTGGCTATCCACCCGCTTCCTCCCGACCGGTCGTCCCAGCCGCAAGCTGGACGCCCGGTTCATTGGGCCCTTTGAAGTCATGGCCCAGGTGAACCCCGTGGCTTATCGGCTGCAGCTTCCGCACAACCTGCGGGTTCACCCCGTGTTCCATAGGTCACTCTTGCTGCCGGCCTCGGGAGTGCGTCCCGACGCTGGACCAGGTCCACCTCCAGCGTCTGTGATTGTGGATGGCGAGGAAGAATTTGAAGTGGCTGAAATCCTCGACTCCCGCTGGCAGAGTGGCGCTTGCAGTACCTCGTAGACTGGCATGGCTACGGGCCGGAGGAACGGTCCTGGGAGGATGCCACCGATGCCCACGCGCCCCGGCTGGTGCGGGCTTTTCACCGGCGCTTCCCCGCCAAGCCGCGGCCTCGGCGGGGTAGGGGGGGCGAGTCTGGGGAAGGGGGTGATGTCAGGGGCATGGGCCCGGCTGGGCCTGTCGCTGCCCCTGAGGCCGCTGCCGCTGACGGGCCTTGTCTGGAGGCTGACGCGGCCGACGGCTCGGACCTGGCGGCCGTGGGAGAGGCTGCCGGGCCTAGAGCCACCTACCTAGAGGCTGCAGGCCCCGGGCCTGCTCCTGGGGCTCCGCCCACTTGCGGCCCCGATCCGCGGGAGGCCTGGGAGTCTGCCTGCGGTCCCGATCCAGAGGAGGCGACGGGCAGAGAGCTTGCAGCTGTGAGGCACAGCCCAGCTGCGAGCCCTCAGCCACATGGCCATGCCTGATTGGTCGGCCCTCAGCCACATGGCCACGCCTGATTGGTCGGTGCCTGGCTTGGAGGGGTATTTGAGGCAGGCGCTGGGCTGTGGAAGGCACGGAGTAACAACCGTCGGTCAACTGTGGTCCTGCTGTCCGTGCCTTGTTCCTGCCCTCGCCTGAAACCAGTCCTCCTGTTCGCCTTAGTGTAGTAACCTGCCCTATGTACTTTAACAGCCTGTGTTTATTTCTTTTAAGACTGCATTAAAGCCCTGCAGCTCTAACCAGCTCCCCTGCCTCTGCCTGACCACCGCCTGGCACTGACACTGTGCACATTCGCGTTTACACAGTCACTAACACAAGGACTAAAATGAAATAAAAGCAAGAAAATTGATAGGGGGGTTATAGAGGGTTGGATTCGGGAGATACTGCATCTGGTCCTGGAGTCTGGAATGGCAGCGGAGAGCAAGGAGATGGATCTCACCACATGGAGGGCTGAGGGGAACGGTCAGCAAACAGAGTGACGGCAAGTAGGGAGAAAACCAGGAGCGATCCGAGGAACCACTCAAAATCAGGGGGTTTTATAGGGGAAAATCTTGGGGCTAATCCTTTCCCGGGGAGAACAATGGTTTAAGGAGCTAAGACAAAGCTCCAAAATGTGCATGATTTGGAGCACAAAGCTCCAAAATGTCAGAGTGCTTAGTTTGATTAGATTTGCCGGGGTTCGTCAAAAGCCTCAGCAGTATGGAAATTGCCCTCACTTGATAGACAGAATGTCATGAGCGCTAATACTGTCAAGCTATCATATCAGGGCAGAGGATCTTTTGCGTGCTTTACTGTTTGCATGCCTGAAGGGTTCCTGGGGCTACGTGACAGATTAAGTCACTGGCCAGACCAGGTTTTTCCAAGTATCGGCCGTACAGCCGCGCCTGCCTACATGCTCTTTCAGGGGACCCTGCCAGACATGTGGAGTGATTTTTAATATCAAACACATGGAGATCTTATAGAATATTGGGAATTAATAAATTGTAGACCTCAGGAGAGGGCTAAATGACTGCAGTAACAGAGAAGGCACGAAAACAGAGGGAAAGAACATCAACAATTTCAGATATCCAGATGACACCATATTACTTGGAGAAAATGGCAAAGACTTGGGGCCTTTCTGCACTATACTGTTAGAGTGCTATTATTCCACTTTCAACCTCCTATGGAATCCTGAGGCTTACAGTTTATGTGTGGCAGGGGGCATTTAGAATTCTCAGCCAGAGAGCTCTTTGACCTCATTAAACTGCAAACCCCAGAATTCCACAGGATGTTGAAAGTGGAATAATAGCACTCTAACAGTGCAGTGCAGAAAGGCCCTTGGGATCACTATTGATGAAAGTTAAGGAAAAAAATAGAAAAACAGGGCATTGCATGACCTTAAGGAGGGTAATGAAGAGTCTAAATAGTTAAAGATTTCCATACCTCGGCTCAGTCATGAATCAAAATAGGAACTGCCATCAAGCAATCAGAAGACTCAGATGTGGAGGGGCAGCTATGAAGGAACTAGATAAGATCCTCAAGTGTAAAGATATATATTAAATACCAAAGTCAGAATCATCCTGACACAATATTTAGGATTTTTATGTATGGTTCTGAAAGCTGGATAGTGAAGAAAGCTGATGGGAAGAAAATCAACTCATATGAAATGTGGTGCTGGAAAAGAGTTCTACAGGTATTATGGACTGCTAAAGAGACAAATGAATTGGCCCTAGAACATACCAAGCCTGAACTCTAATGGGAAGTGAAGATTTCTAAACTGTGACTGTTGTACTTTGGACATATAATGATATGACATGACTCACTGGAAAATATGGTAATGCTCAGTAAAGTGGAAGGCAGTACAAGAAGCACCTCAGGTGAATTGATTCAACCAAGGAAGCCATGACCTTGAGTGTGTAAGACCTGTGGAGTGCCACTGATGATTTAGGGCTCCTGGAAGTTTCTTATTTATAAGGTTGCTGGTGACCTGATGACAAACAACAACAACATTCAGTATTGAAAAATGACTAGCTCTTGCTCTAAAACATCCATCAAATGATTAGAACGTATTTTGCAAGTGTGGAGATAATGTCAGACTGCTGGCAACTAGCTGGACCTGGATGTAGTCAGAATAGAGCTATTGAAATCAGTGGGATCTACATAATGTTCACTGGAAGGTGGCATCAGACCCAATAAATAAGAGAGTATGTGGGTCATGTATAAAATTAGGGTAACAATTTCTAAAGCTTGAAAAGTTATGTTTAAATTAATCAGTTGCAATTATATTTTCCTAAACCACTCCCAGATTGTCACCATTAGTTATAATTTAAAAAGCAACTCTTTATTTTCCTAAACTGTCAAAATAGTGATACCTTTACTGGGCCAATGAAAAATATACAAAATAAATCATGCAAACTTTTGAAGCCCATTGGCTTCTTCATCAGGGAAAGGCATTAAAAAAAATCAAGCAGCAGAAGGGGAAAAAACAACATTAGAACTGAAGGCCTACATTTTTTCAAGATGTTGGGTTTTTTTGGTTTTCAGTGAAGAAGGCCTTTAAGGATTTCCATGTAAGCCACTCCTCTCTTTGACCATAGGGCTCTGGGAGACAAAGAGTTGTAAAATCTAAGCAACAAATTTAAATTCCATTTTCTTTAAGATCTAGGCTTTTTCTTCCTTGGGTGAGGTTATCTGCCCTTTCTCAGGCGGAGAACATTGAAACTTCTCAAGAAGTTTCAGTAGTGTTGCATCTGGAAAAACCTTTAAGTGTTGTACAGGTAAAACCCACTAAATGCAACCCCAATTTTAAAAAAAATTTTTTTACTTTTTTTGGAGGCAGAAACCTCAGAAAGCTAAGTCCCAGTGTTATCACGGTTATGGTGAGAGCACTAGATATCCTTTTGATATCAAATAATTTGGCCTTGCTGGACCTCTCTTTGCCATCTCACTCCACGTGTTTGCAGAGGTCTCCTGGACAAGCATGTACAGGTGCGACCATTAATGATTGTACATTCCAAAACCCCATTCAGGCTAGCAACTTAAGCCTCTCCGTTGCTTCAGGGAAAAACCTCCCTGCAAACCAGCTCTGCTCGGCTCAGAGTTACAAAAAGCCTTGCAGCCAAGAGCCAAGCCATTCCTTTATGTTGGGCCATCAACGTACCGGCCACACTATTGTCGTCAAGAGCTAAACCAATCATGCTAAACTTGACCCTTTCCAAATCCTTTGTCCAGCTCCAAACTCCCTTTGATCTCACTGAGCATGACATAGCCTGTAGGTAAGCTCCACTCTATAAAAGGTCCCCACTTTTGGGACGTCTTTGGACTACTTTGGAAGTCCATCCTGCCTTGCTGCCAGTTGTCTAAGGAAACTCCCCTCAGCGAGCCCCGCTGAGCTTTCTTCCCCGGAACCCTGTTTCTCTCCAGGACTACAAGACCAGGTGTCGGATTGCCTTTCCCGAAAAGCTCTCCGTTTCTATTTCTCAGTCAGTTAGCTTATGTCTTGTCTTGCGTGTTTCTTGTCTTTAATAAAATATTGTTTGTTACTTTGTAAACCTTGTCTAGCCGTTCTCTGACCCACCACTGAATACATAGGGTTAAAGATCCTTGCTAAAGTTACCCTGCCTCTTGTTTAGCCAAGAGAGTGCTCCAGCTAACTTCCCCTAATTTGTGTTTTTATTTGGTTATTTTGGCGCCCCTTCCGGGACCCCCAACATACAGGGTAACACCAGTTCCTTAGTTCTCTCTTCTTTAAGATTCCTCGGTTATGGCTAAAATGAGGTATCATCAAATCCAGAAGAAGTATCCGCAGGTAGCTGTATTGCCCATACAACCAAATACAATAACACCAAAAATCCACAAAACTGTGATACCTTTATTGGTCTAACTAAAAATTCACAAAATATATCATGCAAACTTTTGAAGCTCCACTGGTTTCTCCGTCAGGCAAAGGTGTTAAAAATCAATCAAGAGAAGAAAAAAATGATGTTAGTAATTTACTTTCCTGTTGCTCAACAGTAATTCAATAGTTATTTTATATACTTGAAAAGGGATGACTGCTGCAGGCCACTCTGCAGAAAATCAAAACTTTCCTCTCATTGCCCCAAATCCACAGGTGAGCACAAGATAGCAGCATGAGGGAATGCAAGACCCAGCAGGTGAACTGTGTAACAACTCTGTGTGTATGTGTGTGCTTGTTTGTGTTTTAAATAGATTGTTACTTCTAAGCTCAGGCAGTGTTAGTGAGAACAAACAGAATCCATGGCACAAGCAGATTCCCAAAGAGAAGTTCAAGTTGTTCAGACTGGAATTCCACATTACATCGGTGAGGTACTTGGGAAGAGGCCAATTTGGAATGGTGAAGCAGGGAAACATCCCATTCTGTTTGTCTGATGTAAATTTGTCTCTCTGTTCCATTTCCTTCAGATGTGTATTATCTAAACAAACATGCATTTGGATTAACATTGGGAAATGGAGCAGTTTGGGAGGCATTAAGTTGGAGCAACCTTTAGGCTGTCATTACAGAGATGTATCATTCCCTCAGACCAGAATCCTGTTTGCTCCATTGGCAGCATTAAGTAGATTGGTGGGGCAAACATGATGGATGTGGCAAGGAAAAAGACTGCAGATGCACTGGCAATGAGGAAGGGAAGAAAAATAACATCCACAGTGGTATAGATAGGGAAGGTTGGGCTGCTCTGTTTTTCCTGCTTCCTAAATGCCTGGCTTCTAGGGGAGAGTCTTCAGAGCCAAGACACTCTGGGAGAGATGGCTTGGAAAATTACCCATCACAAGTGACTGCCTAAGCCAGCCATCTTAGACTGCTAAGGCTTCAGTGGAAAAACCCCACTCCCAGGAAGCCAAGCATTCAGGAAACAGGCAGCAGCCTTCTCTTGTCATCACCCCTGACTCCTGCATACCAAGAAAGTGTAACCACACACATACTGGCTTATTGCACATGCAGTGTGCACCAATAGAATTCTGGTGTCTGTATGTTAAGCAAAAGATGTTTGGATTTTCCGCATTGACTATCTCCAGAGGGACACGGGAACACATAGAAAGCACAATGCTATGGATTCTGGGAGAAGTCTTGGAATACATGTTTAGTTTATACAAGCACCAATTACCCTGTTTTGTAAAAGTATGATCTAATTGGTAAAGATCAATAGGCTACCTTCAGTCATGGTTCTACTATTGTTGAAACTAACTAGTTGGGACAATTTAGTTAGGAATAAGAAGCTGATTTAGGCCATAAAGCCAAGAGTCCTCTTCTATATCTTTTTTTCCAGAAATTGGTATTCAGAAGCATGCAAGAGTGAAGTCAGAATTAACATATAGACATTGTCAGTAGCAGGCACGGATAGCTTTCTCTTTTACAAAATTCTCTATGCTCTGTTTTAAAGACATTTGTAAGAATAACTTTACAGGTAGCAGAAAGATAGCCAAACAGTACATGCAAAAGTAATGTGTTGTCTAGCCTTTGTTTTCTAGGGCTTAGGGTGGGGTACCAAAATGAATTAATTGTCTCCCCAATGAATGCTCTCCTTCTGCCTTCTGCCCTCCAACGCAAACCTGCTTTTGACAGAAAAGAAACAAAGTATTCCTAGTTGGATTTGAACCTGCACAGCTGTTTGACTGGTATTCTACACTTGATCTTAGCCAAAAGGATGAGAAGTGTTTGGCTGGTATTCTAAGAGCTATATTGTATCTGCAAGTCTGAAATGTGACTTGAAATTGCTTTCAGATATTTCTGCTTCAGACTGCACATACAGCAAATAAACAAGACAAGGGGAATACATTATCCTACATCTGTACACTTTTTGCATCTCTCCCTGGCTAGGAAATTATCCTCTGCAGGAGTCCAGAGTACTATCGACTATGTGGGATAATATAGGCTGTTTGCTTTGGAAAGAAAACAAAGTCATTTCCACCAATTGTCTCTCACTTATAATGCTTAATGCAATATACATGAAGTGCCAGGTACAAATACTTTCAGAAGCCTCCCATTTCATCTCTACCATAGAACTAATTTAGTAGATCTCAGCTAAATGAGGGATAGTTGTATGGCTGCTTTATCAAAGGGATATTTACTGCCTCCCTCGAGCCAAACATTCCTAGGCTTAAATGATGCCACCTGCCAAGATAAATGTATTCACATCATAAAAGAAGAATGTCACAGAAATTCAACATATAAAGTTTTCCTTGAGACAGCAGCTTTTGAGCAGATTTTTCCTTTTCACCAGTATCCGAGAGCTACATTAATTTACAGAAGTGCCAAACTCATTCTTTGTGGTACAAGTCTCATGCAAAGGCTCATGTGGATAAAAACTATATCACAGTCAGAGATCCTTTCACACTACATAATTATACTACAATGATTCTACTTTAATTACCATTATAACATCCTATGGAACTCTGGGATTTAGAGTTTAGGGAGGGGCATTTGGAATGCTCTGCCAAAAGGCTGCCCAATGATTCCTGAATCTTCAAACCACATTTTGTAGGAAGCAGTCATGTCAGTTAAAGTGGAATATTAGAGCTATAATCTAGTAGCGTGAAAGGGCTCCAGGTGTAGCTGGGAAAAGCAGGTTATGGTCAAACTCCAGAAGGGTCTATAATGGAGCCATGAGATAAAATAAAACACATACCTAGCAAGATTTTGAAACATGCAGATTTGCCAGGAAGAAGTTCCCATTGCATATGTCAGGACATAACACCAGAGTAAACATGCAAAGGTTGTGCTGCATAAGATTTAAGTATGGAGATAAACAATGGATAAACTACTGCTGCATTTCTTAAAACATATAGGGGCCACCAATATTTTAAGAACTGCTTTTAGTGCTTTTAAATCATAGTGCTCTTCTATGTTGCTGCTGGTTCAACTTGGGTTTTATATGCTTTAGTGTGTGTTTTTTTTAATTATTTTTGCTGCTAATTATAGTATGCACTGTCTCTCTTACTGTTTATGGTTGGTGATCTATATTCTTAATTCTTTATATACCCCCAGAGAACTTCAGTTAACAATTAATCAATAAATACAGTGTCAAAATAGTAGGGGCTATTCAAGTTTTTTTAAAAAAAATTAAGTAATGTAAGGGAAAGACTCTGTCATATTTCAAGGTCTTTAGGAAGGCAGTTGCTAGGTTCCTTGTCTTACACGGTTTTAATTTGTTGCACCAGATCAGCTGGAGGGAGAGTGTTTGTGCTGAACATCTGTGACACATGGATTGTAGTTTACAGCAGCAGTCTTCATCCTTTGCAAAGTCAAGCCTCACCTTAACTAAAACTTGTTTCTTTCATTTTTTTTAAACAGATGTGGCTGTTTGCTTACTTTTGCTATAGCGAGGGATGGCAATTATGTGCCCTTTAGGTAATGTTGGATGTAATTCCAAGTGGATCTGTTACCACATCATACACTCCCACTCTTTGGGATATGCTATTTTCATAAGTAGACATATTTATAGCTGAACATAAGTTTAAAAGTGTGGTGGCTGTAAGCAGATGCCAGGTCAGGATGACCTCAGACATGATCAGGTCATACGTTCAGAGAGGATTAGGTGAGAAAGCTCAATGATGATAGGCTTGGGATGATCCTTTCAAAAACAGAAAGTTCCAAGTACTCTCAAAAACAATGGAAGGAGAAAGTGCCAGGTGAAGCAATCAGGAACCCTGCTCTGAGCATATCCTATGGAGATCTTCCCTATACATTATCTGACCAAAACATTGAGAGATTGTCTGGACTCCCATCACTGTCCTGCCACTTGTAGTTAAAACAATCAGTTCATTCCAGACTCCTTTCTCAACCCTATGAGAAAACCATTACTACTTTGTACACATGCTGTCCTTCAGGGCAAAAAATAGGGTATAAAAACCCTAGCTCCAGCCCTAGTAAAATGAAGTACTTGTACATAATAGTGGTGCCCAGACCTCTGTTCACTTGTGCTATCCTCAGATGTGCTGTCTGAGCCATTCCACTTTGAGCATAGTCTTCAAGATTGGTAACTATATTTCTTTCCACCCAATTTCTCTCTAACCAACCTTTCTTGCCTCATTTTCCAATAGCTTTCTATGGCTCTTGAGAGTACCTGATTTCCTGTATGCTTGTTAATTCTCAGTAAAATACCCTGTTTAACTTTTAATTGGAGTCTTTTCTACAGTAGGTACTGATATACACATGGGAGAAGATCCTGCTGTTATCCTCCTCCGTTGAGCTGTAATTCCTCAAATTCCAAAGAAACACTGGCATTCCAGCTGGACCCCAAAGTCCCCCATCTCTAGGGTAAGAGGCCTTTTTCAGCAGAGCCAATGGTGAGAAATGTTGACAGCTGGAGTCTAACAATCTCTAAATGGCATCATAATTCCTGCCCCTGCTCTAGAACAATGAACTTTCAGGTAGAAATTTATTCCATATAGCCTATTTTATTGTAATTGTAGTAAACTAGAATCTAGAGTAGTTTTTTTTAAAAATTTATTTGTATCCCGCCTCTCCATATGGATCGAGGCGGCAAGCATTTTGTTTCAAGATCAAAGTTCACAGGAATGTACGAAAATTCAGAAATTGCTTCAGATTCAGGATGAAAAGACCTTGTGGTCTTGCTTTGTTTTAAATCAAATGTCAGAGAAACTGAAAACAGAGATGCATCTATTGGGGCCGAGGACTCAATTCTAAAAACTCTTGGTTTTAAATTCTAATATAGTCAATCATGATAGTGGTGAATTGGCATTGCCATGTGATTTGTCTGTTTCTTTGTTTTAAACACCAGCAGAGTACAACATGGTACAACATGGCCCTCTCCATACTGCAATAACACCATGCAGTGAACCGGGCCAGTGCAAATAGGGGACAATTTTGTTCTAGTTTGTTTTTGAAGAATTTATAAAAATCCACAAATTTATTCATATTCAGGATGGATTTTTTTTCTTTTAAAAAAAGTGTGAATGCAAGACAAAGGAAAACTGGCCAATTTCCCCATCTTTAGGTACTTTTAGTTCACTTTCTACATAGAGGATATATCTGGTAGAGAAATAAAGAATCAAATTTTATCATCCTCTACAAGATAGTGCATTTCAACACTCAGAGACATCCTGGCAAAAATAAAACAAAGAAACAAATGATCCTCCATTGGGAGATTTTTTTAAAAAAAAATTATTTATTTATTTCCATTTCAAGAGTTTTTGCCAAAACATTGGATTTAGCACCTCATTATTTCCGCCCAAATAAAATTTTCACACAGAAGTTACAAAATGTGAGGGGGAAAACTACTCCGCAAAGATTGTCCTAATCTTGCCAAGTGATGAAGGGATAAAAAGGTGAAATTCTTTATTCTTGCATATGATAGGAAAGATTTACACCAGCAGTGTCCAGCCAGGCAATCACACCCTACATCCCTATCACTGCTCACTTTGAGAAATGCCAGACAAGGTTCTAAAGAAAGGAGGGGTCTCTAGAAAGTAATTTAAAAGCTACTGGTTACCAAGAAATGTGAAACAATCTAAAGAAGTGTTTCTTAACCTTTTCTTTGCTGTTTGACCCCCTTTAAATATCTTTTGGTGCTGTGGATCACCAAAACTCAAGGCAGCATCCAGACATATGTGTGGTAGAAATGACACAAGTTTTCTTTCAGCCACTTGGTGTCATTCACTTGCATGTTCTCACAGTGTGCAGAAGTAGCAGGTGCTGGGTACATTTTTTGCTGTCAAACAATTCCATAACTATTGAATAGTTGGAGGTGTTCTAATAAAAAATTGTACAAATGATATCTGTTGCCAGCAAAAGATTACTTCTCTTTAAGATCATTGCATAACTGTCTGTCTGCCCTCCCTCCTCCCTCCCTTCGTTTATTTCTATTCATTCTATTTTAACTCTAAAAGCTTGTAACATTTCTTCAAGCCTTCACAGACCTCCTCTGAGGAGATCGTGGCCTCCAGAGGTCTACAGACTTCAGGTAAGAACCACTGATCTAAAGCATTTGAATTTTAATCAAATGTTGAGAGTAACATTTTACCTTCAAGATAGAAGTATGAATTCTGTTTCAAAATTTTGCATAGAACTTTGTATATTAGCTAACATCTGTTTCATATGAAGTCTATATTTTTGCTATCAGAGTAATAACACCTGACACACACACACACACACACCCCAAAAAAACCCACTGGGAAAAATATCAGTGTTGAAAAATTGATAATAAGAATGTATTTTTTAAAGTTTACATTTCAAATTCACAAGTTTTGCTTTGATCAGATGAAAAATTTTAACCAAACCTTCTACAAGCTCCGTATTATGTTTGTCTTTTCCAGCTCTTACATCATGATAATGCTTTGCCATTTCAGCAGTTTTTCCAAAAAAAACCAGTTCTGCAGTTTTAGAGGTGAAACTTGTGCTATTTCTTCAAAATATTCCTGGTGATTTTACTTTTTGCTCTAGCATACAGTTGAGATTTTTCCCCCTTTACTTCATTCCCCATGTTTTAAAAATGAAAGAAAAGAGACTGACTTATTACTAGTTTGTTTAATCTGAGAATTACATAAAGAAACCAAGAAAGACATGGGAAAAAACACTGACCACTGTTTGCAAAAAGGAAGAAAAAGGTAGAAGAAAAAGGGCCCAGTGATTAAATGGTGCTTTGAGAGAGTTTCTGTAGCCCAAACTCATTATGTGACTTCAGAATAATTAGCATTTTGATGGAAACCTTTGCTCTAATCTTTCATTGAATAGTAAAGAGAGTGTGACTTAAAGGTGTGAAATTTTCCCAGTGTGTAAAATTGTTATATATCCAGGGGAAAATAGTGCTAATGACAGAAAATAGTAATTGAATGACAAGAAAGTCAAATGTCAGCATGGCTAAATTGAAATCATGGTTAAATTAAATAGTAATTAAATAAAAACCACAAAACCCCTGAAGATTTATGGACTGCTAACACTTTAACTCTTTAACACTCTTGATAACACTGAGGAAAGGGAACCATAGAATCACAGAAATGTAGAGTTGGAAGAGACCACATGGGCCATCCAGTCCAACCCCCTGCCATGCAGGAACACCATAGTTATGTGTGTGGAGAAAAAAACGCTGAAGATTGGCTTTATATTGTCTATAGTTGATAGGCAAAACCTTTTCTACTGGGAAGAGTTCTGTATTTTTGTCCTTCTTTGGTGATCATTGGGAAACATCTTGTTATTTTGTGAGAACTGCAATGAGTACTGATCCACTTCCAGACAGAACTCAAAGTGCTGGTTATGACTTATAAAGCCCTACATGGCTTAGCTCCAGACTATCTGAAAGCTCATATCATGAGATATGAGCCTGCCTGAGTCTTAACAGTCTTTGGAGAGGGCTTTCTCTCCATTCCAGTACTTTCACAAGTTCACTGTGAGCTTCCTTTTAGGTCATAGAACAACCTTCCGGGAAGGGCTTGGTTGATGTCTTTTTCACCAGAAGGGAAAGACCTTTGTATTTAAACAGATATTTGGTTTTTCACTGGTTGAGGAGTTTTTAAAATGAGGTGCACTGCATTGGTTAGGCCTCATTCGGAATACTGTGTGCAGTTCTGGGCACCTCAATTCAAGAAGGATATTGACAAGCTGGAGTGTGTCCAAAGGAGGAAAACCAAAATGGTGAAGGGTCTGGAAGCTATGCCCTATGAGGAGTGGCTTGGGGAGCTGGGGATGTTTCATCTGCAGAAGAGGAGGTTAAGAAGGGACATGATAGCCATGTTTAAATATTTGAAGGGATGTCACGTCGAGGAGGGAGCGGGCTTATTTTCTGCTGCTCCAGAGACTAGGACAAGGAGCAATAGATTCAAGCTGCAGGAAAGGAGATTCCACCTGAACCTCAGGAAGAACTTCCTGAGGGTCAGAGCTGTCTGGCAGTGGAATATGCTGCCTCGGACTGTGAGGAGTCTCCTTCTCTGGAGGTTTTTAAGCAGAGGCTGGATGGCCATCTGTAGGGAATGCTTTGATGGGTGTTCCTGCATAACAGGGGTTTGGACTAGATGGTCCCTGTGGTCTCTTCCAACTCTATGATACTATGATTTTACTGCTTTGAATGTGTTTCTAACTATTATAATTCAGAGCCCTATCACACTACACTGTTTTAGTGCTATTATTGCATTTTAACTGCCATGGCTAGATTCTGTGGAATTCTGAGTTCCATAATTTAGTGAGGTGCAAGAGCTCTCTGGCTGAGAATTCTAAATGCCTGTCTCTAAACTTCCAATCCCAGAATTCTATAGGATGGAACTATAGCAGTTGAAGTAGAATAATGGCTCTATGAAGGAGTAGAATGATAGGGCCCTTAATGATTTAATTGGATTGTTTGTTTATTTTTTAAAATTGTTGCAGTCTATTTTTATTTTTATTTAATTTAATTTATATCTCACTTCTCTTCCTGCTTATACCTGCTGGGGTCTCTTCCATGATTCTATGATTCTAATTTGAAATGCAACTAGTAGTCATACAGTGAGTCCTTAAATAGTTGTCCAAAAACAAATTACTTTGTGTGATAAAGTGTGGTGACTTTAAGTCCTCACTATTCAGTGACTGATTTTTGTAAGCTAGGATAAACAATATTGACTACATAACAAGGGGGGGGGAATCACTGGGAGCATTGGAGGTTTTTTTTAAAAAAATAGAAACTTAACTATAGGCAACCTTTTCCAGAAGACTGTCAAAGAATTGTCATGGGGCTGATATTTCTCCTCTTAAAACTGACATTACCCCCAAGACACTGACACGTTCACTATGACAATTGGAGATAATAAAGATATTGAAGGATTTTATGTTGACATAAATGAATAAATGACTAATGGGCAGAACAGTTATGGCTAATGGGGAGAATATTTATTTCCCTCACTGTTCCCTTGAATCATGTCATAAATGTGGAGGAAAAGACTTGCCAGACTGTGCAGTGTTGTGGTGGGGAAATGCTTTTGCTGATCTCCAGGGGAAAGACACCAGGTTAAACTGTGTCACAGTGATGTGAATCACAACAGAGATCATGGGGGGGGGAGTCAGGCTTCATAAGCTTCTGCCACCTCCCTTCTCTCCTTTTTTTTTCTTGAAGTCATTGCAAGTAAGAGAGCAAGAAGAACATGTGGCCAAACAGTTGCATAGAACTAACATTGACGAAGCAGCAAGTAAAGGAGAGCAGGAATTGTGAAGCAGACAGTGGAATGGTTTGGTGGTGATCAGGGGACCGGGTGGGGAAGTTGGTACTGCAGTAAGGTCTGTGAGTGTCACCATTGAGTGACAGGTCCTCTCAGAGTTTCCTGGTCTGGGAACTTAGTGGGTGAGTGGCTCAGACCTGGTATGTTTTCCACGTTGTGGGCTTTCATCAAACCAACAGGCCCCAGTAGATCATTGGGATTTTGCCACTGTGCAGGCCTCTTCCCTGGACCTATAGGCATCCCTGGGTCCTGCAAGCCAGCATCAAGCTACCAGGTGGCCAGTGGGCTGACAGTGACACATTAGCCCTTAGTTAGGCCACTCCACCCCTCAAGTAGGTCTGCCACAGTACTTGGGATTTTAGGCCCTCAGGCCTTTGATAAGCCCTGCTTTGGATTTTCCAAGTTTGTTGGCTTCTGGTAAGGACTTCAAGGCTCTGCTTGGCCCATGGGCCCTGATCTAGGTATTTAGTTGGGCCTGTAGGCCCCAGTTAGAGCCTCTGGGCCTGTAGGCCCATAATGACAGTTAACTAGGCTTCTTTAAGCTCAATTGGCCTGTATAGGAACACACTAGGCCTCCTGCCCTTTAAGAGTGGTGGTGAAGACCAAGTAGTCCCGTCATGGATCAATCTGAGTGTTGGACTATGAGTGTTGGACCTTGTGCCAGGTTGGTCAGGGGTCCAAGAAAGGAAATGGTGGAGTATAACTGGAAAGACCCAGTTAAGAGGCAAGCATCAAAGCAATCCACCCCTAGAAGTATCATCTTCACTGGAAGATGAGGGGGAAGATGCTATTTTGATGGCTGTTTGGGCCAGGTTAAAGGCCTTGGAGAAGGCCAATGCTCTCCTGAAGCAGTCACCCTCTCCTCCCAAAAAGGTAGCTAGGACATCCAGTAAAGCAAGACTTACTAATCGCATATTAGCTCATCTTGATTCCATAGAGAAACAGCAATGGCAAAATGAGCTCACAGGACTAGCTACAGCCTGGGATGGTGAGGATATAGCACTTGAAGCTTCACCACGTGATTTTGGTAGAGTAGCAGAGACCTTGGCAGAGCAAGTTGCTTCAGGTGAGGCTTCTGATAATACCCATTGGCTCTCAGGGTGTTACAGTTGGCCCTGAGGACTTTAGAGTACTTCTAGGGGAAGGCTAGTATGCAGAGTTCCAGCAGTAGCTTAGGTGGAGCAGGCATGAGACACCCTTAGATTTGAACATAGCCTGACACTTAGTACAGTGGCACAAGTCTGGTAAAAGGGATTGGAGAGCCATTGCGCATCCAACTAGTGGGGTTTTTAAAACAGTTCCTTATTTGCCCATCCTCCGTAGTGAGTAGACACTCCTCCTGGGTAACCATCTCTTTTAAGTCACAAGAAGTTGAGAACTAAATACATAGAGGTCTTCACCCTGCTTTATCATGAATTGGAGAAGAAAGACAAGGAGAAGATGGATGACAAGGAAAAAGAGAAGTTAAGGAGATGCAGAGTAGGTAGGACTTGGGCAAACTGATTGCCTGAATTCTTTATATTTGCTAGGTTTACTGCCAAAACAAAGCCTTGGAGGGCCTTTTCTTTGACCCAATACATGGATATTATTTTTAGAGCCTATGTAGGTTTCTCTGGCCCTACTTGGTTACTTTATGATGAGATCTTCTGCATGAAGCTGACAATTAACCCCTCCTTCAGATGGGACCAGATGCATCCACACCTGTAGATGTAAATCTTGACCCATATGAAACTAAATAAGGGTGAAATGTCTAACAGCAGCCATATCATACAGAAGGCCCAAGCTAATGCATCAGAATACATTCAGGATCCCCAACATCAGCAACTGAAGTTGCTGTGCTGGAGTTTGGGGTTCAGGGTTTAGATTGGGAACAGGGAGTGCAACTAGCTGCCCTCCTTCTGAAAATCCTTCCAAAATTTTCCCTAAACATATTTCCCTAAACATATCTTATCTCGGCATTGTGCTAAATAAAGGCCCTTTCCACATGCAGTTATTAAGGTGGGCTAATGCGTCTTGTCACGGAGGTCTTCTGCACCGTGGAGCAGACTAGGTTCAGTGTATTTACCTTCTTTCCACACATAATTCTGACTAAATGTGCCCCCATGTGGTGGTAAAGCACGCTATTTGAAAACCAGAAGGAATCAGTTTTCCAATTTTCCAGATCGATCCAATTCGTACTTTCACAGTGGTGCAGACATGTACATTCGTGCCAATGTGAATTGGTGGTCAGCAGAGGGCTCATGGGAGGGACCAGGGGGTAGTATGGACTTATGTACATACGCACGTACGCAATGACATACTAAATCGTACCAAAAAAGGGGCCAATCACAGCTGACAGGGCGGGGTGAGGGGAGTAGTGGGAGTTGCCATGGCAGAGGCAGTGTGGATTCATGAGCTCACGCTCTTCCAAATCAGAATGGAACATACACAGTAGCTGTGCAGAAGAAAATGAGGGATAGTCTGCCTTGTTTCAAACTGAGAAAATCTGGTAAGAAACAGCACAAACCAATTCACCAGCCTCGTGCAGAATGGGCCAAAGCTTCTGGTGAATTCAGGATTATTCATCACTTATCCTACCCCAAACGTAAGTCAGTGAATGATGCTATTTCTGCTAAACTATATACTGAACAATACACTTTGTTTGATGTGGCAGTTAGGGAGATTCAGAGACATAGCACAGGAACTGAAATGGCATTTCACCTTTTACTGGTGAACCCAGATGATTTTGAGCTGCTAGGCTTCTCATTTGATGGTATGTTTTACATGGACTGGGTCCTTCCTAAGGGGTCCTCAGTGTTGTGTGTGGCATTTGAGAAGTTCAGTACTTTTCTTGAATGAGTGGTAAGATAATTATTTGGAATTTTTGTTCATAAGGAAGTTTGGGATATGCCAATGTGCTTCCCTTTTGGCCGAATCTTGTTCCTGGGCACAGGTACTCAAGTTTCACTGTCTCAGAAAGTCCTGATCACCTGCTGGTATTTTTAAGTATCAAGATTAATACTGTTATTCAGTTTTATAGGTTACCCCAGAAGAAAGTAAAGGACATGAATGAGAGAGTTTCAGTTTTCATTTACATTTAAGAAGGCTACACTCAGAGAGTTTCAAGAGCTCATGAGCACCTGAATGAGCTCCTGGTAGGACCTTCCTCAGGTGTCCCTGTGATGTCATACATGGAGTAAGCAAACCACATCACAGGATTAGGATTGCACATGGAATTAGGGAGGACTTGGGAGTATGGTTGGAATTTCTCACTGCTTTCAATGGGATACCCTTTCAGTATGAGGAGCTGAAGCTCTTTGATGCCTTACAGGTGTCTTTGGATGCTTCAGGGTCAGTAAGTCTTGGAGTTTATTTCAAGGCACAACGGTGTGTCCTTAATGGCCTAGAGATTGGGTGGAGGCTGGTCTTACTGTAGACCTCATATTTTTTGAGTTTTTCCCAGATATGGGCAGAGGAAGTAGTTGATTCTTCCATTTACTTCTGGCGTAACTACATTCCAATATCCTCTTTATAGCATTTCATGTGGCTGGAGTGGACAATGGTATAGCCAACATTCTCTCCCACAAATAGATAGAGCACTTCAGACAGCTGGTACTGGATGCAACACCATGCCAGATCCACGATGGCAGAAAGCTGGAAGCCTTTGTCCCCAGATATCTTTAAAGGTTGGAGGTGAACTTCAGCTGGTATTTATTCATCACAATACAACATTCTGTTGTTCCATGCAGTGTCCTTGACAGCCTTATTTGGCACCTCGAGTGTAGGTGAGCTGGTGGTGCAGTCTAAGGGTGACAGGTCAAGAAAAGACTTAAAATTCTAAGACCTTCATTTGGGAAAGTAGTGGGTTTCCTTCACCTCCAGAACAGATCAACATGGGTTTGGGGACACTATACAGCTTCAAACCTGCAGTGATAGGTCCCTGTGCCCAGTCTGTGCCTTGCAGAATTTGGGTCCAAGTAAAAGGGGCCACAGCCTGGTCATTTGTTTTGCCATGCTGGTTTGCATCCTTAGACCCAATACTGGTTCTAGGCTATCACTTCCAGGGTCCTATCCATGTTGAGTTTTAAAGGGGTTAAATTTGTCACCCATTCTTTCTGGATTGGGATGGCTTTAATGGGGGCAGCAGTGGGCATGATTTCCAAGATGTTCAAAAGATTGAGCACTGGAGGTCTTTTACTTACTGTCACTTTGTTTGTCCTTTGGGTTTTTTGTTTGTTTGTTTGTTTGTTTGTTTCAGATTCTAGGTTATGTCCAATGAGGAATCAAGTCCTGATCTGTAGCCATAGTATGATCTATTGGGAGGTGCTCCAGGCCTGCAATTGTCATTTTGGACTCCCACCTGGGATTCAGTGATCTAGCTGTGGTCAAATGGCTGGGAAAGAGGGTCCTTCAGTGACACAGCCTGATTCCAACGTTGTTGAGAGAGCACAAGGGGCCTCCACCAAATGTATTGTTCATTCCCCTGGGGGGTAATGACCTAGGTTTGCTGAAGGGCAAGGCCTTGATTGTGTAAGCCATTTATGACATATGAATCATAGAAAGCAATTGGCCTGGGTTTCGCTTATGTATTCTCTCATTTTACCCTGATAGGTGTGGTGGGGAGAAGGGGACCAATGATTTATTGACAGAGCCTGAAGAAGGCTAAACAGGGAAACTCACAATACTTCTAGGGATTGGGCCATTTTTTGCCACATCCTCAGAGAATCTTTTAGAGGCCTGAGCTCTACAGAGCTGATGGCATTCACTTATCACAGGCAGGTAGTCTATCATTCTTAGGAAATCTGCAACAAGGAGTGAGGGTCCCTTTTGCCAGCCTGGTGGGGGAAAAGGACTAAGCAAACATTTGTCCCTGTAGCAGGTAGTTTGTGGGGAAAGAGAAGCAGGAACTGCTATGGTACCTATTTGGTGAACAGGAGGACTCTGGCACTGCCTCTTTAGGTCATGCAACTAGGAAGGTGGGGAAGGAGACTTCCCATGGAGCTGGCCTGAATGCTGAGCCCTCACTTTAAGTCACGTGACCTGTGGGAAAGGTTCTTGAGTTGGCCTTCCAGCTACTGGCCAGTTGGGAGCAATCCAGTTTTTGGATTCTCCTTGGGGCTCAGGTATATCATCCAGAGGAAGCAGAGGAGGAGGTCTGGAGGAGCCCACTTGCCTCGGCTGCTCCCCTGTTTTGCTGTTCTCAGGGGTTAAAGATTAATAGGTTTATAATTAAAATAACATGGCCAATTTTTAACCCAGTCCTTGTGCCTGGTCTTATTACTCCCATGGTTGGTCAGCAAAGAAAGAAACAACAAGAAGGCCAGAATTCTGTATCAGATAGTGAGTTAGTTAAGTTTGCTTAACTAACTCTCCCGGCCTGAACCTCCCAAACCTGAGAGAAATGTCATTCACTTATACTCTGATCTCCCACAGAATGGACTTTCTTCTACCCATACAGCTGATGCCTGATAAAATAGGTGTGGAGAGTGATGATCATAGCAAAGGTGTTAAACTTGTGACTAAGTAGCAATAGTGAATACCTGGATTTACCTGGATTTATTCATGCATAACTGTTTTGTATTCACAATTACTACTTAATCATGATTTTGACACTTTTTAAAATAATCTTTATTGCAGATTTACCAAAGCAAATATATAAAAAAGACAGTTATAACAAACATTCTTACATAAACAATAATAAAAAAGAACTTAAAAAACAAAAGGGATTTTGCAAAAGTGCAATGGGCAAAAACAAAAGGGATAGCAAAGTAAAAGTAACAAATAGAAGAAAAGGGGAAAAAAGAGAGGGAAAAAAGAAAAAGAAAAAAACACAGAGAAGAAATAAATAGAATTAATGTGTATATTTTGAAGAAACTGAAAACCTCAACTGAAAAAAAAAATCAAAACATGGGTAAAATCGACTTCCAAGTTTCAACTCCCTTGTAAGGTGGTTTCTAAATCACAAAAATCCTGGGACATATGTAATTTAAATCTTTTTTTACCATTACTGGTCAATCTTTAGTCCTTAATATATAATAAAACAACACAAAAGCGTTAAATATCAAAACCAGCTACTGAGAGATTCCCCCATCTGTTTTCCCATAGAGGGATTAAGATTTCCCATTCATCTTTAAAGGATTTAACAGATTTATTAGCCAGCAGTAACGTCAATTTGTCCATCTCTGCTAAATCATATAGCTTAAGTATCCAATCTTTGACTTTCGGGATTTGAGACTCCTTCCATCTTTGTGCAAAAGTTATTCTGCCTGCATAGATCATGTATGATAAAATTCTAGCATATTTTTTCCTGAATTGAGAATCAAAAATATCAAAAATGTTTAATAGATAAATCTCTGGCAGTAATGGGAAATTAGTATTCAATACTTTTGTGATCTAATTATGAATTATAGACCAAAATTCTTTGGCTTTTTTACAGTGCCACCAAATATGGTAAAAGGAACCTTTTTCTTGGCATTTCCAACATTTCCCATTATCATTATTATTAATTTTTGCTAGCTGAACTGGAGTTAGATACCATCTACAAAAAATTTTTAAAGTAGTTTTCTTTTAACATCTTATGAATTTGTGACTCAGAAGCCATGATTTTTCTCATTGGTCCAAATTTATAATATGCCCAATATCTTGAGCCCATTTGATCTTTGTATCTTTCACTAGATCTTGCTCTCTTTCTATGTTTGACAGTATTTTATAAATTTTACTTAACAGATGAGTTGTTTGAGATTTCAGTAGTTAATCAAATTCTGTGTCCTCTAAGGATATCCCCATTAATTTGTTGTCAATTTTAATTTTTTTCTACTAATTGTTTGTGCAATAACCAGTGTGATGTATAACCTTGTAAGATAAGTTCATTTTTTGTTTTTAATTGGACTGAATCTCCCTCTGATTTAAGTATATCTTTATAAATAATCCATTTTCCTATTGAGGTTTCTCCAGCCTATAAAAAGCCTCGTGGGGTGAAACCCATGATGGCAGGGGACAATAAAGATTTCTTTCATGCTTTCACCAGACTCTGAGGAGCTCCTTTCTGAAATAATGTTCGTTAAACTCTTTATTTATAGTATGTTTGTTATACCACAGATAGGCATGCCAACCATAAGTTAAATCCCTCCAAGTTTAGCAGTCTTGAATTTGATAATGTCATCCAATCAGTAAGCCATGATAGGCAAGAGGCTTGATAATATAATTTTAAATCTGGTAGCCCTAACCCTCCTCTTTCTTTCAAGTCTTTCAGATATCTCAATTTGATTCTAGGTCTCCTTCCATTCCATATACATTTTGAGAGTTCCCTTTCCCATAATTTAAAAGGTTGGTCATTTGCTAAGATAGGTAAATTTTGAAATAGGAAGATGAATCTTGGTAAGATATTTATTTTAATGGATGAAATTCTCCCTAATAAAGACAAATTCAATCTGTTCCATTTCCTCAGGTCGTCCTTTATTCTACTCCAAATTTTATCACAGTTATTTTCATATAAATCAGAATTGTTCTTTGAAATAATAACTCCTAAACATCTCACTTTATTGGTTATTTTAAAGCCTATTGTTCTGCTAATTCTAGATCTTGTTGGTGTGACATGTTTTTCGTGATTACTAAAGATTTCTCTTTATTAATTTTGTATCCTGCAATTTCACCAAAGATTTGTAATGTTTTCAAAACTAATTCAATGCTATTTAAAGGATCCTCTAAAATGATGGCCAGATCATCAGCATATGCTTTACATTTATAATGATGACCTCAAATGTGCGTGCCTTTAATACACGGGTCATTTCTGATTTTCATATTTAATATTTCGATACAGATTAAAAAGAGTTTTGGTGGTTCAGTTTTCTTTTTCTTAGAATTTTTTCCTTTATTGAAGAACTATGACTCTGAAAATAGAAGGACATGGAAGTGTTGTAATAGCTGAGATTCCATACATCATCATAAGTCACAAGAGCATCCTTCGGAAATGTGGATTGGCTGTGATGTGACAGTAGAAATAACTATTCAGGTATCTGTTGATTTAAGTGGCGATAGCACTTGAGCCTGTGGGCTTTCTGTGGCTGCTGATGTGTGCTTGTGTGTGCATGCAAGCAATCAGGTCAAGGAATTGCAAGGAATCATCAACAGCTACACAGAAACAGGTCTGGCTGCCATCTGCAGAAGTGAATAGTGTCAATATAAGTCCCATGCAAACTAATCACTCTGTCTTACTCATCAAAGTTGGCTTAAATCAAACAGACCCTTTAAGAGAAACAGGTTTCTATTTCTCCCATATAGGTGAATCCAGATCATTAATTCCTGAGGGGGAAAGTACAGTACAACATTCCACTTAGAGAAAGTACTGTGGTGGAGATATCAGACTATAAGCACTTTGATGGCCACTGGGAAGGCACAATGTGGGGAACAGCATGATAGCAGTAGTGATAGTTGTGCTGGGCTAAGGAAATAAGTATTTGGAGTTGAGCTGCTCCCCTTTTCCTATACCCTTATGTCCTTCCATAAGCCTTGGGTGGCATCCATCAATAGAAGACTAGGGAGCACCAGAAGGCACCTTGTTCAGGGTCTCACCTGGTACTGACCCTACATTTAATGTCCAATAATTGGTGTTCCCATGACATTTTTAAAGATAAGAAGCTACATTAGAATTTATACGCTTAGTCTCTTGCATCTTTTCTGCATTAACTGGAATGCAAAGGTCAGTGGATGATGAGCCATATTTTTTTCTGCACAGCTGTGAAATTGGATAGGCAAAATTCATTCATGCTTAAAACAGTACATCAAATAGGTCCATCAAGAAGCTCAGCACATGTGAGTGTTTAGTCTATGTTAGTGTTAAGAGGTAAAACACTGAAAGTAAGGAAATAATACAAGAGAGGTATTGCTCCCCAAGCCTCTACACAGCAAAGTAATAAAGTATATTCTGCATACTTTAGTGTCAAAATGTGACCCAAAGATTTAAATTCCTTGGAAACATCAAACACAATAAGCAAACATTGGTCAGCAACTCATATGAAGGAAAACAGTAAAAGTGCTAAAGAAAGTTGCCAAAAGAATCATATTTATATAAGGAAATTCCTGCTGCTGAATTCAATCCCAAATACATTAGCACCAAATTGCAAAGGGGAAAAAAATGCATGACAACCCCAGAAAAATGTTCATACAAGAGTAGTTGTTTCTTTCTGAAAAGAGAAAGTATACAAACCTCCAATCCAGTTTTTTTATGATATTATGCCTGTTCCAGCTGTTCCCAACTTTATCAAGGTCACCTCCCTTGGAAAAGAAATCCCTTTAACCTGTTCTTCCATAAAGAAATACCCATTTGATAATTCCTGAGGCTGCCGATAGAACAGAATGTATCTTTCAATGATTGCATTGTATCAGAGGGGGAAAGACACACAAAATGACACATTAGTACGCATGCATGGCTAAAATAGTGTACATTAGAAAAACACACAGAAAAATGCTTTAGTCACTAAACATATAGCATCAGACATATAGATGAACAGGTACAAAAAATGAATAGGTGCAGACATGTACACTTTGTGGAGGGGAATGTACATGAAATATTCACAATTTTCAATGTGGGTTAAAAAAACACTAATGACTTCACATGGGAACAGAACATGAAGAGTAGGAAATAAGAAACCCAATGAGAAGACTGACAGCTTTTCACACGTCTAACATCCTCATATCTGAGCAACTTCTTACATGTTCCTTCTTAACAAAGATGAAGGAAAAGTGACTTGTCCCAGGTCAGTTAGTAAGCCTGTTTCAGAAAAACCTTAAATATAATGCATCCTTGCTTTACTGCTCATTCCCTTATGTATCGTGCAAACTGAAGACAGGAGCTAAGCATTTGGCCAAGGCAAAATAAGTCAAGTGTAAGATCTAGAAGGACTTTTGTGATACTGGATATTCAATATAATGTTAAAAGGGGCTACTGTGCCATAAATAGTTGTATAGAAGGAAACATTTTCTAGTGGAATGAATTTTACCCCTCATATTCCTATGGGACTGTGTTCTGGAAATAAGAATACAGCAAAGACAGTACAGACGATCATTCCTTCACCCTCTGACAACTAAAATCAGCATCCTCTTCTTTGAGGATTGAGAGGAAAAGGTGATACATATAACTACTAGCCTTTCTGAAGCACTTAAGTGCCCTCTTTTAATAACTATATTTTAAATGGTTATCCAAGAAACCAGGTCAGTAGAGATAAAGACTGATATAATTATGGCAAGACTACAATGTATTCTGGTGGCATGGGATGTATTCAGTTAAAGTAGCAGTTGGTTTCCATGTCAATTGAGTGGTAAGTACACTTTGGGTTTAGTCTGAACCTCAACAGAATATCCATGAAGATGTGTGCCATTGTTAAAAACCTATTACCAAGCATGTTGTTTAGATCTGATCAAAGATTGGATACAAGTAGAAAATACAATAATTAAAGAATTGAAATAAATAAATAATAGGTTTGGATGGCACAGATACTTATGTTATGACAAAATAACAGTGAATAAAGAAATTAATAATCACTGTATTCAAAAGACATTACTCAAAGTTTGGTCACAACTAAAGCATAAATTTTATAGAAGACTTCCGATGTGGACTTCACCCCAAGAAGCATATAAAATTGCCCTAACAAAACAAGAAAATCTACTAACTTATCAAGAGTTGTTGAAATGGGAGGGGGACAAGCCAAGAACGCATACAGAAGAAGAGTTAAAAGCTTCAGGACATGAAGTTAGTTGGTTCCCATGGAGACAACTTAAAGAGAGATTTAAAATGGATCAAAAATTATATGGATTTGAAAGAAAAGAAAATGAATTAGATTTATTGATGAAGGGGGACCAGAGAAGAGAATCTCCAAATTTTATAAGTTACTATTGCAAATAGAAATGGAATCAGAGGTTGTCAAAGATAATAGGGTTAGGTGGGCACAAAATATTGGTCATCCAATTGAACTGGACACATGGGTGAGGGCATGGAAAACAGATATAAAATTTACACCATGTTTAAATTTAAGAGAAAATTTTTATAAAATTCTACATAGATGGTATATGACACCAGAAAGATTGCAAAAAATAACTAAAAATGGAAGTGCAAGATGTTGGAAATGTGATGAAAAGGTGGGGTCATTTTTTCATATGTGGTGGACCTGTAAGATAGCAAGGAAATTTTGGAAGAAAATACATGATGAAATTCAAAGAATTTATAATTTAAATTTTGAAATGAAGCCAGAGTTTTATCTATTAAATATGCTAGGGCAACAAAGAGAAATAAGATGTCATCAGAAGATATAGTTACATCTGATAACTGCTGCAAGATTGATATATGCGCAATATTGGAAAGAAAGGAAATATGTTGATATAAAAGAATTGAAATTAAAAGTCCTGGATATGGTAGAGATAGAAAAGTTAACATTTTCTTTGAAAAATAAACCTATCCAGAACTTTGAAAGGGAATGGAGAGAAGTTTTGAACTGGACAAAGATATAGCATGAGAAAAGAAAAAGAAACAAAGCAAGATTGTATGTAATGTAAGGTAACAATGTAACATGGCAATGTAACAAAGCAGCAATGTGACAATGTAAGATGTAACAATGTAAGATCATTTTTTAAAGCAGAAACTATGTACCAATGGAATGAAAGCAAGCAGATTCAACTGGAAAATAAGCTTGGAAGTGGGGAGAGTTTTTTAAAAAAAATTTTAATTATAAACTTCAGTAAAAATATTAGTTAAAAAAAAAAAACGAATGTCCATGAAGATGAACCTAATATGAAGATAGTATATCCATCAGCCTAAATACCATAAAGGCACCAGATGAACACCAGGTACTGTAGGTACAAAGGAAAGAACAAAACCCACCTTTGAATGCTCCTTGCCTAAGAAAACCCTATGAAATTCATGGGGTTGCCATAAGTCAGTGGACAACTTGAATGTGCATACACAACTACACATATCCATTAGCCACCACTGAATTTGGAGGAAATTATTGCATGATTCTAATTGTGCTGTAGCTTTGTAGGAATTAGAACTGAAGGACACATTTTATTTGGACATGTTAGGCATGTTTCTTCATAAAGACTTTGAAACCTAAATTAATATATAGATATTCGCACAGGGAAACTTATCAATGCCCATCTTGTTCTTCTAACTACTTGCATCTGTTGCTAAAAGTCTCTCTAAAGGAGCAGGTGGGACAAATTGAACAACATGAATGGAGCACAGACGACCACCAGTGGGAAGAAGGGTCAAAAACTTTTCTTGGTGAACATTCTTTCTTTAACTTATGATCCAAACCAAAGATTCTCAAGAACTCAAGAATATTGCCCTATATCTTTGCTATAATCACATTTAAACTTAAATCCCAAACTTTTCAATTTCAGAGCCAGTAGGAAAACAATCATTCTTTTCAAGCTTATAAAATCTGCTACATTGTACAAAATAATACATAGTTTTAAAATTGGCTTCAAAGTAGGCAAATGACAGTCTAAGCTGTTTATAGCGCTCATTTGATGGTTGTGGATGCTGCTTGGACAATTGTTATCAGTAGGCAATTCTACCAAATTTATGTCTATTTTGTGTTTTTCAGAATGTATTAAGGATGCCTGAGGCTTTAAGACAGATGTAATTTGTGACAATTGGGATTACAATCATTATGCCAGGAAAAAATTCAGCATCTCTGGGTCTTCATTGGACTTCCTCCTGTAAGGTGAGTGTACCTCTGCTCAAACTACTGAGGCTTATTAGCCACAGGGTGGAAATTGGTGTCCTCAATAGTTTTCTGAGGTCTGTAGGCTCTTGTTTGAGTTGAGGATTGCTTCTTCCCCCCCCCCCCAAGTAAACTTTTAGATCTTCCTGATTTGATATTTCATGGTCTATATTCCACACATGTCCCTTGCATTCCACAGTAGTAATTTGGCTATCCATATTGACTGCTTTAAGAATGACTTCTCGCACATCTCCTCCAACTCCTCCTCCTCCCCCTCTCTACATCTTTGTCCCAGTGTGAGACCCAAAGTGGCCTACAAAACTTAAAACAGAGACATCAAAAAAATTTGCATCATTAAAATCTAGTTTACATACGTCAGTAAAATTGAAAGTGGTTAAAGACAAACCACTAAAAAGAATAACAACATACTGAAGCAACACAGTATATACAAGGCTCTTCCCCCCTGAGTCATCAGCCCCCAAATGCCTGCTGAAACAAAAAGATTGAACTTATCTATGACAGTAGAGTGGGGAGGTGGGCAGTCTATCCTCTCTAGGAAGGTAGTTCCAGAACCTGGGAGCAGTCACTATGAGAACCCTCTCCTGATTTCATACCAAATATACGTGGGAGGAGAGATAAGCCTTCCCCAAAGGTCTTAAGACAGGTGGGCTCTTGTATGGAGACATGGTTTTTCAGGTAACCATGACGTGAGCCATACAGGATTTCATAGATTATGACCAGCACTTTTAATTGTGCCGGGAAACAGACCAGCAGCCAGTGGAGCTGTTGTAACAGTGGAGCTGTACACTCCCTGTAGGCAGTTATAATTAACAATGTGGATGCAGGTTTTTGGACCAGGTCATGTTTTTGAATATTCTTCAAAGACAGCCCTATGTAGAGTATGTTACTGTAATGCAAATAGGATGTAACTAAAGCAGGTGTCACTGTGGCCAAATCTGGCATCTCAAGAAGTTGACACAGCTGGCCCAGAAGCCTTAACAGTCTCAACAGGCTTCCCCGCTCAATCCAGGCTCAGGGTTAAGTCAGGAAACCCAAATTTCAACAGTGACCAGGAGTGCATTCACACAGTAATCATGAGCACTTCCTGATTGAAGACTTACATGTAACAGAACATTAGTTGCTTGGATACAACAACTGTACATTCCTTATCCATGAAAATCATGGTTCTAGGCCCCTACGTAGAGGATTCCCCTTATAAAGTAGAGGTTAAGTATCCACCTTGACTACTTCTATCTATGCCTACTCATAAGCAGGATCATTAGCATTAATAAGATAGTTTTAATATGAATACCCACAGAGCCTTGCTGGATTTGATCAAAGGTTGATCTTGTCCCACAAATATCCATCTGTTCCTGGGGACTAGAATGTCTTGTCTATAGACACTTACTTTGATTCCCACTAGGGTCTCCATCCTTCCTAATGTTTAAAATCAATTTTAATCACAATTTTTTATCTGAGAGTCTGGCATGTGCAGTAGGAAAGTTCTTGGGGGAACTAGAAGGGACAGTGATGACTGAGAAGGGTTCTTGCCCATGCTGCATTGAAGTGATGGATTCCCTACTTTTTTAATAGGTAAGAGCTGAAAACTCAAAGAATACCAGTATTCTCCTATTTCATGCTGTAATATGTTTTTCACTTTAAGCAGTTACTTATGTTTGTGTCCCCAGCAACTGCTAGTGAGAGTGAACTTCATATTCTGATTGCAAAAATAAAATACAAATAAAAATCCAGACAACTGACTCTGTGTCCCTTTGGTGACATTTTTAAGTATGCTTTTGTGATTTAACAAGTGCTTCTTCTCTGTCAAGACTGATGAATCACTTTCTTGTATTACTGCTTTTGTTAAACAAAACAATTCTTCAAAGAATTGTTATTGATTTAAACAACTGAACAATTTGAAGATGTGTGTATATTCTGTTTTATTACCATAGTAATCTCAGATGCCAGGAGAAGGGATGAGAGCCCATGCAATCATTTAATGCTTTCTTTATCTGAAATTATGAGAAGTTAGAACAAATTCATGGGCTAGGTATTCAAGTGTGTGGTGCCATGTCAGCTTCAGAAGTGTTTCCTGAAGATATCAATTACCTAGGACCCTCTCAATATGGCAAATTATGGTCTGAGTGGAACTGAGTACGGAGAGACAGATTTGAAAGACAATCCACAATGAGTTGGATGGAAATTTCATTTCAGAACATCAATCATTTCAGAATATAAATAAATGATTTTTACACAAATATGTGAAAACTTGCAAAATTCTTCATGGTCAGAATCGAAGCAATCTGAGACATAAAATAGCTGTGGGAGAAACTGAAATTGGCAGATTGATCAGTTCAGAGCAGGAGCCCTGGTACTTAGCTCTTTAAGCTCTCGGCTTGAAGTCTCATGAATTCAACCATGTTTGTAGCGCTGAATTAAAGTTGCCAGTCTCATCTATATCACTAATAGTAGGTACAACATGGTGCTCTCTGTCCTGGGAACAGCTGCATGGACTGGATTTATCAAGTGCAAATTAGTGATATTTTAATTCATTTTGAAATAATTTATCAAAATTTGCAAATATCTTCAACAAAACAAGATTTTTTTAAAAAATGAAACAAAGTGAAAGTGAATGAGACATGTTTTTCCATCTATAGGAAATGGATAGGTGGAAAAGGTATCTCTACTGGTTCTGTTGTATCATTCTTCAGCATTCAATACCATTAATTGTGATATCCCTCTAAATCAGTGTTTTAAAGCAATCTGGCATGGGGGACCAGCAATTTTCCCTCCGATATGCCAAAGAGAGATAACATATTTGTGACCACTGGCTACAATTTTTCTTTCTTTCTTTCTTTCTTTCTTTCTTTCTTTCTTTCTTTCTTTCTTTCTTTCTTTCTTTCTTTCTTTCTGTCTGCTCTCCAGAGACCAACAGTAGAGGGGTGACAGACTGACACAAGTCTATGGACCACTACTTTGAGTAGCACTGCTCTAGATCATCTGGGTAGAATAGGAGGCAGACTGTTTTATACTTGTTCCTTCCTTTCTTGGAGAAGCTGGTGCTGCAGGATGTCTTGGTGTTGGTCTGTGGCACAAGTTAGCAAAATACGGCCTACAGGCCACATAAGCCTCCCAATGCATGGAGTTTGTGTCTTGTTTTAGAAGAGAATCACATTCCAGAAACCTTCCAAGGAGTGCAAATTTCATGGCACTAGTGGCAGCAGAAGGCAGGTACCACCCACATCAGGAAAAAGGAAGAGTACAGTTACTTCCTGGAGCTTCCTAAATTGCCTATTGCTGCTTTAAATAGAGAAAACCCAGCAATGATACAGATCTGTCTCTGCCACTGATTAGATATTTTGGGTCCTTTTGAAGTGACCAAAATCCTTTTCTTTCAGAGATATAAAACACATGTGGCATCTTTGCAGTTCTCTGCTTCCTTGCAAATATAGAGATCGAAAAGGTAATACTGAGGTACACATAAAAAGCACTAATCCTAGCCACCTTGCACCTCTCAATCTGCACTGTAATACATTTTCCTGGAATAGGAGTGCCCAAAGGTGAAACAACTCTGTAGCGGTTATGAATCTAATTCCTTCCTGGTACTTTTTCCCCACACTAAGACCAGGCTTGATCTCAACATGGTGACAGAAATTAGCCTCAGGCTTTTCTGTAGTTACTATGGTAATAAATTGGATGAGGTTTGAAGTTTCACATTTCCCAAATGGCATTTTCATATTGCCTCCACAGCCCAAAATATTTTAACAGTGAAATATAGAGAATCCAGTAGTAGTCTTCTCTATGCAATTCTAAACCATTCTTCTTCTTCACATCAGTTATAGATTAACTTAAATATATCAAAATATATTAGTAGTGCTCTTCTAGACATGTCTATGCAGAAGTAAATCCTACTGAATAACTTTCAGGTGACTACAGCATCGATGGGAATCATGTGGCCCTCTTGATGTTCTTGAACTGCATCTCTCAGTAACCCTAGCTAGCACACCAAATGGTGAGGAATGCTGGGACTGGCAGTAGAACAACATCTGGAGGACTACATAATTCCCAACCTTGCAAAATAGGATTAGAGCTTAAATTAATTAACTAAAGAAATGCATGTTTTTTTTTTCCTTTTAAACTTTGGACATTAGAAGGGATGAAACATTTATGAGGGACAAAAGTATGCATACTTTATACAAGCTGTTTGCAGGTGGCACAATGACAATCGGAATAGTTCTACTCATACTATGCCAATGAAGCCCTGTGATTGGGGGGGGGTGCCCTTAAAACTCCCAATTACATGTTGAGACCACCTGTGCCACTGGTGGGCTGACTGCCTTCGAGATGAAAATTAATCTTAGCAAATTAGAGAGGTGGATCAAAACAAACAAAATGAATTTCAAGGTATTACACTTAGGCTGAAAAAAATGAAATGCCAGGATACAGAATGGATAACACCTGACTTCAAAACAGTGCATGTGAAAAGGATCTAGGAATCTTAGAACACAAGCTGAATGTGAGTCAATAGTAGAGGCATCACCTAAAAAAGCCAACGTGATTCTAAACTGCATCATTAGGAGTATGGTGCCTTGGTTGAGAGAAATAACTGTGCCATTCTATTCTGCTTTGGTCAGACCACACCTGGAGTAATATGTCCAGTTCTGGGCACCACAATTCAAGGATATGACAAACTGGAACATTTCCAGAGGAGCACAACCAAAATGGTAAAAGGCCTGAAATCCATACCCTATGAAGAGTGGCTTGGGGAGCTGAATATGTTTAGCCTGAATAAAAGAAGGTTAAAGAGGTAATATGATAGCCATGTTTAAATATTTGAAGGGATGTCATATCAAAGATGGAGCTAGCTTGTTTTCTGCTGCTCCAGAGACTGGGACATGGAGCAACAGCTTCACACTTTGGGAAAAGAGATTCCACCTGAACATTAGAAAGAACTTGCTGATGGTAAACACAGTTTGATAGTGGAATGTGCTGCCTCAGATTATGGTGGGGTCTCCTTCTTTGGAGATTTTTAAACAGAAACTAGATGGCTATCTGGATGATTGTGTATTCCTGGACTGGATGACCCTTGTGGTCTCTTCCAGCTCTATGATTCTATGAAATTAGCCAGCAGACCTTTCTGTTCTGTCAGAGCTCTCTATGGGATCTTGCCCTTAAAAAAGAAAAGAAAAGCAAAAGCTGTGAAAATCTCTTATGAAAGACACTATTTGCCTGCTATAGTATATCCGTATTCCATAGTTAAAGCAATTGGATACCCCTTTAACTGTCATGGCATCATGCTATATAATTCTGGGATTGTTACTAGCACTACAGGTGTAAATCTTTGCAGATTTTGCTCTATTGGACAAAGATTCTCATCCCTTTAGAATTCTTCTTGTCAAAGTTTCCTGATCCTCAAAGAAGCCCATTTCATTTCAAATTTGAGTATTTTCCATCCCTATTTAGAATTCTGTGGAAGACAGCTGACAAATGCTCCTCTAACTATAGCACCAAAGCTTCATCGAACTGGATAATATAGATGCACTCATAGTACCAAAGACCTTCTAACAGACTGTGCAGAGGTCATTATTTGCACACAAAAGGAATCATGTACAATTTCTCACAAATAGGTTTGAAAATGGACTTTGTCACCCAATCAACACTAGAATCTGTCATAGGATTATCCTGGGTTATTTTTTAACTTTTTTCCCCTCCTCCTACAACACCTGGGATTGTTTTACTCCAAATCACTAATGCAACTGAGAACGGCACAGTTCCTCAGTCTGAGACAATTCAGCAATTTGACTCAATTTTTTTTTGCATGTGTTCGTACTCATCTGAGCATGTGCACAGCATCACACTTGGAGGTGTTCATTCTCCCCGATTGCTGTCACCTGTGTCATCACCATAATGTAGACTGGGGATCTCTGCCTCCACCCTGCATGGCAAAGACCAGGGCTGGGCTAAGTGAGGAAATGTGATATAATTCTAGTTATGGCAAGCAATATGGCACACCAGGCCTACTTGTATTGCTACATTCATTATCTCCATAGTTTTAGACATAAATAATTCTTCCTTCTCCCTCCAAAAACCCACATACAGAAAGCAGAACATGTCCCATTATCCTGTGTTGTGCAAACATGTGATGCTGTGGAGGAGCTATCAACAGTAGAAATGTTGTAAAGGAAGTCAGAACTGCTACAAGTACACAGTAGGATACTGTGTTCTCATAGATTTTGATTTTTTAAGACATTTCTCCTCAGTCAACATGTGCCTCATCATAATTTCTTAAGAAATCCTATAACTTGTCTAATTTTGGTAGCTCGCTTGCTGCTGGGTTTTCTACTCATTCCCATATATTGCCAAGAGAGTCTTGATTTTATTCTTCTTCCAAGTAACATGTCTGTGTAAAAAAGCAACATTGGCCACATAATTTCTCAATTGTCCAATTATGAAGCAACATACACGTGCAACCTATTATGGAAGCAGGGAGCTATCTAAATATGTGAACATTTGTAAGCACAGGGGCAGAAAGAAAATAATGGTGCTGACTTCATCATCTCCGTCCCTGGTAAATTCTGATTCTAACCTGTGTGTATGTGTGATCGTGGAACAAACAAGCACATAGGTAAAGAAAAACCCAGGTTATTTTTAAAAGCTCAGGTTAAAACTGTGTTGCTTTTATACCAAATCATGCAGTGAAAAGTTTTTAATTTTTTTTTTTTTTTAGGAAAGAAGTGGGACAATGCTGCATTTTTAGTCATGTATAGATATTGGGTTCCAGAAAGCTGCTGGTCCCAGTAAGTAGATATTATCTCAGGTATATAGATGAACAATATGACTCTTACAGGATGGCTTCCTAGGTTTCTGCTTTGGATGGGGGAGCAAACATTGCCTTTGAAGAGATAATTTTGGTGTGGAAACTGAATGAAGGAAAAAGAAGTTACCACCTGCAACAGCACAGAGGGTCCAGTTGTAAGTATATTTATCAAACTGAGAGCTTAATGTAATAAGGAGTTTGTTTCCCCCTAAAATAAAACATTTTATATCGCTGAGAGTTATCATCCCCTGTGATGTATCTTTTCTTTGCTTGTAATTTGCTTTCTGATTTCTCAGGTTAGTGAATCAAGAATGGCATTTTCTTCTCAGGTTGTCAGTGGGAATGAGTTATGATATTTTGACACAACAGCACTGGCTGAAACAAACCTGCTTCTCCTTTCCTTTTATTAACAACAGCAGTCATTTTATTCTGTTTTATTGCTGGCTTTTGTCTGAACTTTGTATAGCACCTTGAGTACCCACAGGAATCAAGAGAGCTGACGTATAAACATGTCAAATAAATTTGTAAATAATGTGTTCTACTGCACACTTTAAATGCTGAATATTCCCTTGGATATTTCCTGAAACTGTCAATACCTGATGTCTGTTTTTGATTTCATTCTTTATATTTGACATGGATAGGAAGATTAGATGTCATCAACAGAATGGCTTCCTCACCTTCCGTGCCACACAACAACACTGTAGGAACATAATATGGGAGGGCATGGCTCTAGAATTTGGATGGAAATCTTCAACTATTTTGTCCTCACACGCAAGGATTAATAATTACAATAGTTTCTTGTTTGTGGTCTCTGTGACTCACACAAATTGGTTTCGTGCCTGCACAGAAACAGCATTCGGAACCTTCTAGAGCCTACCATTAGCATTTTGGCAGTTGACCCATCCCTCATCCCCTCATGGTATATAAGCCCCCGCCTCGTGTAATGGTCAGTTCCCTTTTATCTGCCACGTGTGCAGCATATAGGAGCCTCTTCACTAGTGTGAATGGGATTTCCCCCCCCTAATTTCTGGTGTTTTGGATTGGTTGTTTCAGCTTTGGATTGGATCGGACTTGAATTATTCTTCGGGATTCTGTTGTTCGGCAAGTTGTATGGAAACAGCTGTATTTAAACGTTGCTTGACCTGTGGAGGTAAAATACCTGATAAGGATGGACACTCAAAGTACCTCCTTTAGGTGAGGGCCACAACGTGGGAGCTTGTTGTCATTGTCAGCTATTTACTCTGCAAACTTATTGAAATAGGGTCCCTCGGCTGAAAGCCCTATTGTGAGAGAACATGCTGACTGCTTCAGAACTGCTCAAGTGGGCTGAATCTGCTCCCTTACCATTCAGTATGTTCCATTCTACTGCTTCCTCCGCTTCCTGACAGAATGTGTTGGTACTGACATCGAGACCAAGATCTTGTTTGATGCTGAGGCCTTGAGATCAGGTGTTGTCTGGTCATGCCAATGATCGGCAAGACCGTCATTCTCCTCCACCTAGTACCGAACTGCCTAAGAAGGAGAAGAATCAGAAGAGGAAAAATAAGGAGGGCACTTCAACAGAAGCTAAGAAGCAGAGGAGGAAGGATAAGTCTAAGGCACATCCTTCATCTCTGGTGAGGAAGCCAACTCCTCAAGGGTCTGCCTCAGAGGAAGTATGGGCCCCTCAACATCGGGGATCCCAGGAAATTATACCTTCTGAGGAGATCAAGGATTGTCTTGGCTCAGAGGGAGAGATACTGGAAACTTCCCCTCAAATTTCTATCGGGTCTCCTTCAGACCACAGAGTGCTGTCTCCTGCTGTAAGGCCTTCTGAGCACAGAAGATCTTCGACCGAGTCATCCAGAATGCTTCAGTGTACTCCGCCTTTGCCGCCAAGGTCTTATTGGTTGGTCAGCACTTCCTCATATTGATATCAACATTTTAGGGAAAGATCTCCCTGTCGATACTGTGACAATATTTTGTATGATTAAAGAGATATGTTCCCTTATATGGGTGAGTTGGAGTGATATGAATGACGTTGTCAGTATCGAGATGTTCCTGATGGACGGTACCATTTTGTTACTCATCGCTCTCATTCTTTGTCAAAGACTCCTCCATGTCGGCGGGTGATAGTGTCTTCTGGCTGCATGTCTAAGTCCGCCAGGCAGGGTCGAACTGCTGTTGATAGGCATCAAGAACGCCTTTCAGAAGGAAGGAGGAGAGTGTCTATTGTTATGTCTCCTCAAGATCATCAGATACGATCTCCATCAGTACCATCATCGGTATCCTCAGCAGTGTCTCATGGTCTAGATATCAAGTCCAACTTCGTTTCCACCCCTGAAAGAATTTCACCTATTGATGATGTGAGATCGTTTTTGGATCTTGTTCTCCGAATGACCAGATCATTGAACTTACACATTGAAGACCACAAGGAAGATCTGAAAGCCCCAATCTTCCAATATTTGCAGGACCACACTCCAGTACCATCTGTAATTGTTCTGCTTCCGTATCTGTCGTAGACAGTAAAGAAGTCATAGTTGACACCATCTTTGGTACCGTCTATGTCTAAGAAACTGGAATCTCTGTACTGTCTTGTTGAGGCTGATGATGACTGGTGGGTCCAACACTCCAAACCAAACTCTATTGTGGTGGATGCAGCCCAGTCAAAGCAATCGCAGAGACTTCATGCTGTTTCTGCTGATCTTGAGGGGAAAAATGGATAATATTGGTAAGAAATCCTATTCAAATGCAGCCTTGTTATTTAGGATTTTGAATTATGCCACCTGCATGCGTGCCTACCAACAGTTCTTGTAGGGTAGAATCAAACCCTATCTGGAAATGCTTCCTGATACTGAGAAGAAGACTACTACTGCATTATATGGTGAGGTTTACCGTCTGTCATCTCAACAAATCACTACAGCTAAACACATCACAGATTATAGTAGTAAAGCTGTGGTGGGTGCCATAGCAATCTGACGACATGCTTGGCTTCATTCATCTGGGTTGTCTGAGCAAGCCAAGATGATGATTGAAGACCTACCCTTTGATTCTCTAGGGTTGTTCAGTGCTGGTACCAATGAAAAGCTGGAACAGGGCTCAGAAAATGCGATCAACAGCCAAGAAGTACAGGTTCTCGGTGTCGACATATCAACAACGTTATCGATACCATTGGTATCAGCCTTTTCAGAGGAGAACATTGAGCCCACCTCCGCCTCAACATAGATAGAGTACACCTCAACAACTCTCAACAAGGAAGTTTCCATTTGCAAAGTACAAGCAGCCCCAACATAAGAAATGACAGTCAGATCAGAGCAAGAGTAAGGTTTGACAACCAACGTTATGAGACCTTTCTGACAGATACCAGTCTTCGACAAGGACTACGCATCCCTTCTGTTGTGAACTTGCATTCAGACAAGCATGTAAGTCTCCATTCCAAACTACCCTTTGCGGACAGACTAAGCTACCATGCCGAGATTTGGTGGATGATCACCTCGGATTCTTGGGTCCTAGAATCATAAAGTATGTGTATGCCATAGAATTTCACCATCTACCACTGACAGGTCGAATTCGGAGTAATATGCCATCCCAGAGCTCAAAGAGGAGATATCAGTGCTGATCCAAAAAGGGGCAATAGAAAGAATCACCACAACTCAATTGAAAAGAAGCTTTGGGGTATTTTCTGGTGAAGAAAAAATATGGAGGCCTCTAGCCCATATTGGACCTGAGAGGCATCAACTACTACATCCAATCAAAAAGGTTCAGAATGGTGACTTTGACTGCTATCCCGCCTGAAAAGGAGCAATTGGTTTGCAACGTTAGATCTAAAGGATGCATATTTCCACATAGCCATAAGACTGGAGCACAGACGGTTCCTTGCCTTTACCATCAGCAGGTATGTGTATCGTTTTCGCATCCTTCCCTCTGGCATAAGCACAGCTCCAAGGGTCTTCACGAAATGCATGTCCATTGTCACAGCTTTCCTTTGTCAAAAAGGTACCGTGGTGTTCCTGTACATAGACGACTGGCTAATAGTGGCATTTTCTCAAAAACTGCTATCCATGCACCTCAGGACCACCATCTGTCTTCTAAGGAAGTTAGGTTTAATGATAAATTACAAGAAGTCAACCTTGGTACCATCAAGACAGATCAAATACATTGGGGCAGTATTGGACTCAATACTGCAAAGAGCCTTTCTTCCACGAGACAGATGGGAGAAGATTCTGCAATGTCTGACAAACATGCAACGACTCCACAAAGTGCGACCGAAGGTGGTTCAGGTTGCGCTAGGACTGATGGCATCAACTATGCTCGTCACACCATATGTGAAGCAAAGGATGAGACCGTTGCAACAGTGGTTTATACATCAGTTCAATCCTCTTTGAGATCATCATCTCAAGTACCTGACAGTACCAAGAAATATCCTCGCAACTCTGGAGTGGTGGATAAGACCAGAGAACGTGTTGAAGAGAATGCCTTTCCTTCCTTGACTGCTGTCGCTGTCAGTGACAATGGACACGTCAATGGAAGGCTGGGGTGCTCACATTGGAGCACTTACGATACCAGGTCAGTGGACTTCTCAGGAGAGGAATCTCCATATCAACATTTTGGAATTCATGGCAGTACTGAAGGCGCTGCGAGCGTTTCAGCACCACCTGTGTGGGAAGTCAATCCAAATCATGACAGACAATACCACAGTGATGTACTACATAAACAAACAAGGTGGGACTCGGTCGTGTGAGCTGCTGAACCTCTCAGTGCAACTATGGGAGTGGTGCCTGTCGCAATGGATTTTTCCTTCAGTGATTCATCTGGCAGGAGACCAGAATGTCCTGGCAGACACACTCAGCAGGACACCATGGTCTTGCCACAAGTGGATGATCAACAAAGGCATCATCCAGGAAGTGTTTGCAAAGTGGGGCTTCCTCACATAGATCTCTTTGCATCAAGACTGAACAACCAATGCAAACTGTACTGTTCCTGACACTTGAAGGGGCATCGAATTCTGGGGAATGCCTTTCTGTTCAGTTGGACTGGACCGAAGGTCTATGCATTTCCACCATTTCCCTTGATAACAAAGGTGATTGCCAAAATTTGCCAAGACAGAGCAAGGGCGATACTTGTAACACCATGGTGGCTGAGGCAACCATGGTTTGCCAATCTCCTTTAGTTATCGCAGGAGAGGTATCGACTGCTGCCATGCAGACAAGATCTGCTCAGCATCTACAACAGTACTGTCTTCCATCCCAACGTTCAAACACTGCATTTGACTGCATGGAATCTATTGTAATTGGTAGCCTACCTGATGCTGTGAGACGTATCGTGTTGGCTGCGCATAAGCCCTCAACATTGAAGTCTTATGCGTGTAAATGGGGTAAATTCTATGATTACTTGAAACGACAAGGTGTTTCCCATACAGGTTGTGACAATATGCATGTCTTGTCCTTTCTAGCAGAGTTGTTGATTCAGGGTTTGTCTTTATCCTTAATGAAATGTTATTTAGCAGCAATTTCATGTAATTTTCAAAAACAGGGTAAACCATCTTGTTTTTTGGACCCTTTGATTAAGAAGTTTATCCAGGGCTATTAAAAGTTATACCCTTCAATCCAACCACCTCTCCCAGGATGGAATCTGAACTTGGTGCTGAAACTCCTGGCTGCTAAGACCTTTGAGTCTATGGCAACCTGTGACATGTGACTGCTCGCACGGAAAAATTGGTTGCAATAACATCTGCAAGGAGGGCTAGTGAACTATGTGCACTCAAGGTTGATCCTCTTTATTTGCGATTTCACAAAGATAAGGTGGTGATAAGACCAGACATAACATTCTTGCTGAAAGTGGTGTCATATTTCTATTTGAACCAAGATATAGTATTACCAGCTTTCATGCAAAATCCTGGTTCAGACATGGAGAAAACTCTGCACTGTCTGGATGTCAGAAGGGCATTGGAAGGGTTTTATGTTCAATGCACTTCTTCAATTAGAAAATCAAATAAGTTGTTTGTTATTCAGTATCTAAACAGGGCAAACCATTATCACTTCAAAGGCTCTCTCAATGGGTGGTTTCCACCATTAAGTTGTCTTATGAACTGGCAAACAAGAAACTCCTCTATACGAGCTCATTCCACAAGATCTATGGCAGCTTCTGCAACCTTTTTGCATGGGGTATCTCTTTATGAGGTCTGCAAAGCAGCTACCTGGTCTCAGCCTCACACATTTATCAATCATTACAGAGTTGACAACAGTTCTAGGAATTATGCATGTTTTGGAGGAGCTGTATTGTTTTCCTCTGTGGGATGAATGACACAATATTGTCTGTTTTGTCAATAAATGTTATTTATTATCTTACATGTTGGTGTTGATAAAAAAGAGAGAGAGAGAGAGAGGAAACAGACGGAAAGGGGGGAGCCAGAAGTTGACGGGAGTTTTGTCCAGAAGCATGACATACCCTCCATCCTTTCTGATCAGCTTGCTAGTCTCCCATTTGTGTGAGTCACAGAGACCACAAAGAAGAAGAGGTTGCTTACCTGTAACTGTGGTTCTTTGAGTGGTCAGCTGTGAACTCATACAACCCCTCCCTCCTCTCCTCATATGTCCTGCTGTGCAGCAGTTCTGTTGCTGTCACATGTGCGCTGATGGAACTGACCACTACATAAAGCAGGGGTTTATTTACCATGAGGGGATGGGGGATGGGTCCACCGCCAAAATGCCAACGGTAGGCTCTAGAAGGTTCCGAATGCTGTTTCTGCACAGGCGCAAAATCCATTTGTGTGAGTTCAAAGATGACCACTCGAAGAACCACAGTTACAGGTAAGCAACCTGTTCTTCCTCTACGTTGTGGGGCAAAAAAATGGAATACTCTTCTGCAGTATTCTCTCAAAATTTGGGCATGCTGAACGGTTGGAAGGGAAATATTTTATGAAGAAAAAGACATAGGTTTTTGTGCATCCCCTTTCTTTTCTTCCCAGATTCTCTTGCACATCTCTTTGGGAGTCGGGTGAAGGTGGGGACACAGCCTGCTAAGTGCCTGAAGGCATTCTTACTATAACGTCCAAATCCACAAGATGCAGATCTGTGGGCTTCTGTGACTTCCATGTCACTTTTGTCTCCCCTTCATGATTCTTTTTCCCACCTTTGCCTTATGAAGAAGCTAAAAAACTTCAAAAGCTAGCATAATGGTTTTTCCAGGCCTTCTGTTGGACTAATAAAGGTAACACCAATGTGCATTTTGGATTTTGTTTAGCATTCAACATGGCTACTCCTGCTTCCAAGAAATACCTATTGTTCATTGTTATCAAGTTGGTTTTGACCTATGGCAACCTTATGTATAAGAAATTTGCAAGATATCCTGTTATTAACAGCCCTTTTATGATTTTGCAAACTCAGAGCTGTGGCTTTCTTGACAGAGTCCATCTACCTTTAATGTGGTCTTCTGTTCCTATTCCCTTCCACTTCACTGAGCATTTTTTTTTAATGAGTCATATTTTTTCATGATGTGTCCAAAGTACAATAGCCTCAGTTTAGTTATTTTGGCTTATGGGGAGAACTCAGTCTTGATTTCCTCTAGGACCCATTCATTTGACTTTTTGGCAGTCCATAGTACTTGCAGAACTCTTTTCCAGAACCATATTTTAACTGATACCATTTTCTTCCTGACAGTTTTCTTCACTGCCCAGCTTTCCACAAAGGGACAATAAAAGAAAAAAACAAGAAGAAAAGAAAACACCATTTAACACATTTTAATTGGTAGTGGGTGTACCTTCAAGCAAAATGTACAAATTAAAGCATTTGTGCAAATGGACACATACAAAAAAGAAAGGGACTGATCCCACCTTACTTTTGAAAAACTCAAGATATATATAAGATCCAAAATGTGGAGAAGGGAAAGAGCACTTCCACAGATGCAGAGTTTATAGATCTGCACAAATGTAATCACTTGCATATTTGATATTACTTAAGAGCACCTTATTTGTTATATGCTTGTAAATAGTCTCTGCTTTCTGCCTTTCTATATGTGATGGCAGTTTCAAATTAAAAGCCTTGAGAGTAACATATTTATGAGTATGTGAATACATATAACATGATTTAACTACTATGAAATAGTTCATAGATAGGGTGGGGGCAGCCTTCTCTATCACATAAATTTCTAAACAAAATTGATATTTGAAGAATTGTTTCAGTGTATATAATTGAAAACACACTGAAGGTGAGAAACAGAGGAACTCCTTGACTTGTAGAAATCACATTTAGAGCATTTCCTCCGACTCCTCAAATTACAATCCCTCACATTCTGTCTATTTTCATAACAGCACATGAGGCTGCCTTCGTCTTCCACTGCCTCAAGATCATTCTGTGATTTTACACACTGTGGTGCTCTCCTCAGGCAACAGTGGGAAACAGAAGATTGTTAAGGCAGCATTGATGAGTCTAGAGCAAATTGGGACTTTGCTCGATGAATGTACTCTGCATGTGCCCTGGGCATCTGGTGCTGACATTTACCTTCTGCTCCCCATCACAAATAATGAAAAGAAAACTGTTCACAAAGCGCATAGGGAAAATAATCACCATCCAGTAACATACACAAAGACATGCAAACAACTCCAGGTTTGTTTTTTTTTCTATGTTGTATTTCTTTTCCCCTTGACTGACCAGGACGTCTGTTAGAATCTACAAATATGATACTAGTTTCTGTCTATTTTATTTTTAATGTATTTTTTATTTCTTTTAGTTACAGATAATGGGCATAACATAGAAAAGCTATTCTCTCTTCTGTCTCATGTAGATTACTGAGACTTTGAGCCACTTGATGCACATATGTTCATATTCCATCAAGTCTCACATCTTTCATCCCTCCAGCATCAAGTGATGACTTGCACGTGAATGAATGATCATACATCTGAAACCATGGACACAACATTTTTCTCACTTAGTGCCAACACAAGCACCATGCTTCCTAATGGAATCTCTCACCACATTTTCAGAGAGTAGTGTTAGGAGCCAGTATTTGGCTGGTTAAAAATGTGATATGGGCAATTGATCAGTCAAAGACAACTTAATAACAAGATGTTTAAAGCACTAACTTATTCAAGCAAAAACAAAAATAAATATTATTAAATTACAGAAATGGACCTTTAGATGATCCTGGAATCCAATTCTTCCAAAAACTTTAAAGAACACCATGCCACAACCCTTACTGGTAGAAATAACAGACCTAGATGTTGTCCTGACCTAGATGACCACTGTAAGATGTCATTGTTTTTCGACTTCCACTGAGTGCCTTTCCCAGGATGAGAATCACAGAATAGTGGGACAAAGTGCCTTTTCTCCATGGATGCAAAGGGATTTTACAGCACCTTTGAGACTGAGAGAAAGAAGTTGGTAGCATAAGCTTTCATAATCTACAAAAGTTTATGCTACCAACTTTTTTCTCTGTTAGTCTCAAAAATGCTACAGGAGCCCTTTGTATAATGATCCAGACTAACATGGCTATTTCTTTGTTTTCTCCCTGGAAATATCTTTGACCATCCAGAGATTGTGAGATATGGTACTTTGCATAGCACCCTACATGACAAATGTTCAACTTCTGCATAATTGCCCCACAAAAATGGGCAAATAAAAGATCCAGGGAGGCATCGATCTGATGGAGAAGTGATAAGACCATAGCATGCACTCCCTGGTTGGTCTCCATGACATCTTGGAAGACCAATATATACTCATGCATTCTCACCAAATCTGACAGGCAAAATGGTGACCTTCACTTCCATGGTTCTTTAACTTAGGAGCTGCATGTCATGAGAGACTTTGGCCAAAATCCAATTATAAATCCCAATTACAATAAACCAGTTGAAACAACTCCTTTGCTACAACTGCCTTGCTACAACAGCTCTCCTGAGTGCTGGTCCATTTCTAGAAAACTGCAAAGTGCTGGTTACATCTATGTGACACTATCCCAGAAAACTGGCTCTTACTAGAGATCCTCTCTGGCTTTCATTTCAGATGGCAAGTGATCAGCAGCAGATGGCAGAGATCAGGAGCAGTACATTGATGTCAGAGATCTCACACTTCTGATGCCAAATGCCACAGCCATTTTGCATGCTTTCAATGACTTGCCATTGCTACAGCCAGCTATTGGCCAATTGTATTCATCACTGGCCTTGGAAGGCAGCTGCCACATACCAAAATTACCACCTTCTTCTGCTCTGACTGCCCTGTCACGGGAAGCCAAAGTCTTCTGTCAAGTGTTACATTTCCAGCTGTGCTGGCTTGCTCTTTTGGACTGCTTCAAGAGAGAGAGAGAAGAAGAAGAAGAAACAGCCACAGATTCATCAGATCAAACTTGGGAGTTCTTGCTGGCTTCTGCCATTGTCAACTCACCCAAGCTGCATTATGGGAGGAGAAAGGAGGAGAAGTGGGGGGAGAATGAGTAAGAGGGCAAGAGTAATCAGAAATGGGAACTGCCCCCATCAAATGCTTTGGGTATATGCTTGCTGTGCTCTGCTTTGTCAAGGGAAGCTCTTAAGTGACAGAAGGAAATGACAAGTTGAAAGCAGCATGTATGATGGTAAACACTAAACTGTATGTGTTGCCCCAGGCTCTGCCCAAATGCAGAATGACATCAGGGGACAGGTCCACACTCCTGAAATTATGAAGTCCCCGATCAAAGCACTGGCTGGACAGTGGAGACAACCAGCATTTGTGGCTGGGGATTTAGCTTTTTCCTTCTTCACTTTGTCTGCCATGTGCCTCTCTTACTGATGGGGAAAATATTCAAAAACATTCAAAAAAGGGTAAAAAAAATCTGAAACATGGACCAACAAGAATCTTCACACATAAAAATATTATTTTCTTTTTTTTAAAAAAAGTTTTCCTATGCAGAAAATGCTGTAGTTCACACTTTTTTCCCCACAGAAAACCACATTGCTAAAATTACTTGTGGCTTCCTTTCAGATGAAAATAACAAAGAACTACATCCCAACTCTCCCTTCCATGGGAAAAGGGGCATCCTAAGCTCATCATACACCCAGGAAGGCTACTTACCTATTGGGGGTTGGGGAAAGAAATGTATAATCAAAAATGTGAAAGGGGATATAGATTTGCAGAAAATCTGAATGTGCTAATTTATATGTATAGCAGCACATTTAAAAATAGCTGCTAGACTGTAACTAGGAATGTAATACATCTCAGCATAGTGGGGGAAATTTGATCAGGTGGCAGTGGTCCCTCCTCAGTCTTTTGCTTTTTCACACGTTGTACATGTTGACAGGAAAATTCAAAGATCTTAGAGAGACCTGACTAGATTGCTTGTCAAAGAGAGGATATCTTCAAACAGAGGACTGTCTCTGAAAGCCCTTCAGCTTGGAAGAAAAGTCATGCTGGGTCATTCTAAAGGGCTACAAGTACACGTTCTGCTCATACAATGATCAATCATATGCCCTTCACAAGAAGGACATGAGGGCAACTATACCCTGTTGCACATAGCTCCAGCAGCTTGCATTCAGAAGTGTACTTCTGAGACAGGAGGTACTCTATAGGCATCCTGATTAGTAATGCTTGATAGCTTGATCATCAAATAACTTACTATGGCCCTTTCCACACGCGGGTGGGGGAATGGGGAAAGCCATGCTAAAATGTGGGCTTACCTTGTTCCGTCGCCGTGCGGAGCAGCGCATTTCGCTGCTCTACACTCAGCAGCGTCCTGTGGCGTCCTCGCCGCCTGGCAGTGCCCAAAATGGCGGATTTTGACTGGCGGAGCCTCTCCACCAATTGGAGAAGCTCACCAGCCAGAAATCCTGCCCCTGCCCGATCTGCAGGGACGCGCTTTCGCACGTCCGTAAATCCATATAGGCACTGCGACAGGGCTGCATGGGGCTGGATAAAATGTGGTTTTTCAAAAGCATGTGGCGCCGCCACTTGTGGGCACCCGACCGCAGATTGCGGTGTGGAATTACTCAAGAGTGATCCACCCCAAGTCTACACCGTTTTTTTAACCCCATGTGGAAAGGGTCAAAGACTGGATAGTGTGAAAGGGCTATCTTGTTGTCCCTTTGTGTGGCAGTGCCTGCTTCTTGCAGTAGCAGAGAAAGAAGAAAAAACACTGCTACAAGTGGCTTCTTCTAAGGCAACTTGTAATTGTGGGAACAAGGCTGTGTTGGTTTGTAGACACAAACAGGTGTAGAACAGGGATGGGAGGGAGAATTTTTAAGATTTCAATAAGTTTTTGGTGAAGATCACAGTGTTTTTTATTCTCTCTCTTATCCCTCCTTTCTTATTTCTTTCCACATGGCTCTGAAAATTGGACTCCTGCTAAGATAAATACTTCATTACAGCACTGCAGATGAGCTGAGCATCCCCTAGCCAGTAACCAGCTCAATCAACTGACTTTCTATTAGTTTATTTTTAATCAATTGTCATTAGGAAAACAAAATTAGAAAGCACAAGGCAGCAAATCAAATGCAATACAATTTTCTTTAGAGACTTGATCACTTGAAACACCACTGTAAATCATCTTACAGTTGAAAGATTACACACTATGTCTTACCCACTTGAACAGTAAGCTCTTTATTAAAGCACAACTTTCTCTGTTTCTCTGTGAGTGTGTGTTTATTGCAGCATATGGGGAGAAATGTAAATCTGACATCTCTGTACAAAACACTTCTAAAAATCAAGAGAAAACACCCTCTTGAACAAATTGCTACACAAGCAGAACCAATGAAAACAGAGCATCTTGTAATAGCTTTCCTCTTACTTGCAATAGTCTACCCTGTTATGGACTGAGGTGCATTGGTTGAATTTTCCTGTTGCATATGCAGACTTTAGCACAAGTGGGAGCAAAATTAATTCAGTTTGCACTTCAGTTGAAACTCACTAAATTCACTCTTTTTGAATTTGCACAAAAACTGGAACGCAGTTAGACTGAAAAGTCCATTTGCACAGATGCATCCATTTGAAAGAGTGCACACAAAAATATGCAAATTAGAAAAACTGATATAAATTTTTTTAAAAAAAATGAGCAGCAAAATACATACATGGGCTGAACCAACAGAGGTGGACAGATGAATAACCAATGGCAAAGTAACTCAGGATCCCATAAATTTTATAGTGCAATAGAAGTGAAGAATACACATGTTAAGCATCCATACCTGTTTAGCAACTGGGAGTAGAGAAAAGGGCACTCATTCTTTCCCTCTTTCTCACATCTATGTCTAGTCCATACCCAGTTTCATTCTTACATTTTGTTTTTGCAAGTTGAGATCCACCCTTTTAAACATTTTTTCCATATGTATGCATTTCATAAATTGCATGCCTTGGTTGAATGCATTCCTCTCATTGACAAAAGCATTTTCTAGCAGTGTTTGAACACATTTATAATGTATGCATTTTTTTTGTCTTTTCTAGACACATTTGCAGTCATCTCTCAGTATGAAGATGATTCCAGAGCACCAACTGCATCCCACCAGCAAATGTGGAGTGGGACAAGCCCCCAGAACCTTGGACTCAAATCAAATTCCTCCCACAGCCCTATCTAAAAACACTTTTTAAAAATAGGAAAGATGACACTTCTGATCGATACATTAATTCAGGAAGTACAAGTCATGTCATTTTGCCTCTTGGAATGAATGAAATGCTCAAGTATTCCTAGCTGGTACAGAAGGAAAGAAAGAACAATGACTGGAATCCTGTAGGGGAGTTACAAATGTGTAGCCACCACAGTTACATGGCTACACAGTGACCCCTGGCCTGAATTCCCCTATCTCTACATACTGGAAAGCAGCAGCTGTAGTCATGACAGTCCATTTTCCTGTCACTCAGGAAGCTGCTGACTGATGTTCCCACCCATTCCCATCCATGAGTGATCCCTGTTGCAATTTCTTCTTGCTCCGGAGACTACTCACATAAGGAGAGGTGAGAACAGCAGTGAGCTGCCTCCCAGGGACAGGGAGACTGACTTCCATCAAACACAATGACTGCTTCCTGGTAAGTGGGGAGTGGAGGACTTTCATGGTCTCTAGGTTGATGGGAGATTGATTTACGGCACCAGCACAAAATCTTCCTTGGAACTGCTGCTCTCTGGACAAAAAGTGTCCCAGAGGCAAGCATAACATAGCAGAGTTTCCAAGACAGCAACAAGTGTGTCCAGCAGAGTACAACTAGAGCATCAGCTCTGACCCCTCTACCCACTGGTTAGTAAACATACGGACACAGAGTTTGTCATCCAAAATACCTGGAGGCTTTAATCTTCAATGTTGCAGTATATACATCTCTACACAGGATACACAGATCCACAGGCAGAGATTCAGCATCAAAGATTCAGCACAGAGTTTCAGGAGCAGAGATATGGGATGCAGAGAGTGAGAGCAAGCACTCATGCCCCTCTTATATACACACCTGCTTCCATGTCACCATTCAGGGACTTTGGCTGATGCAACCTCTTGTCATGATTTCACTATCATGACTCAGCCCTTTACTCCACGTCCTCTAGGTAATGAGTCATACTTTGCCCAGTCATTCCCCAGGTGTCCCATGACATGCTTATCAAATGTATTTTCAACAGGGGCAAATGTCACTGAATTTTTAATCCACATAGGCCCTTTCTGCATGTGTGAAAATAAACGGGCAAAAATGGGACTCACCGGCTTTCTTCTCCATCTGGGTGAGTCTGTCAGGACGAGGAGGAGTGCAAGCTCATCGCTCTGCACTCCTCCGGTGGCTTCCAGCAACCGGAGAAGCTCGCCAGCCTAAAGCCCGCCCCCAGCAGATCTGCAGGCATGCACTTGCACGTGCCTGAATATCTGCACCCGAGTGCAGCGATGAAGTGACATGGAGTGGTGCGCTCTGTGCTTTTTAAAAACCTACAAAAAGTAGTCCGCTCCAGTCCACTCTACAGTGCAGAAGACCTCTGTTGGAGGTTGCTCTGAACAGTTTTAATAGCCCGGTGCGGAAAGGGCCATAGATGTCTCCTAAACTAGGGAATATGTAGGGATCATGAATACCAAACAGTTACAAATGTCTAACTCTTGGTTACACATTTGTAGTTACAGGATTCTGGATATTGTTTCCCCACATATATACATTTTCATTTCTCCTCTTTCCCTAAATGGCAAATTCCATTACAATGATGCAAATTCAGGAAAATTCAGAACAGCACTATTTATCAATATACTTTCTAGAGGAGCTTGTCACAAGGAAAGATGGATTTCCCTGGCTGACTGCAGAATATCACCAAATCTTTTCTCAGATGTCTGTAGAAGAGATGCGCATATGGAGAAAAGCATACACCAGAAAAGCCACAGCCATTTGCATCTTCTGGTATGTTTCCCACATATTTTAATAATAAGTATCACACTGAAATATAGCAACAACAACAAAAAGGTCTGTGTGTGTGATTGGCACACTGGGTATGCAGGGATCTATTTTTTCTACGGTATAATTAATATATTCTATTTAACATTTATGCCAAACATATACAGAGAGCAGAATGAGATTGACCATACTCTGTAATCCCTGATTAGACCCTGACTTGGACCTCTTGTCTCATGCAAAATCAACATTGTTGTGTCACTACTGATACTCAGATTACAAGGTTGGTCTCAGAAGGAAGCATGAAAATCAGAAGAAGGAACAGTAACAGTTCAAGAGGCCAGCATATTACTTGTAGAAAATAGCAAAGCCTTGGAAAGACTATTGATGAAAGTTAAGGAAGAAAGTATAAAAGCAGGGTGTTACAGCTGAATATTAAGAAAACAAAAATAATAACCACAAATTATTTGCACAAGTTTAAAGTGGGTGATGAAGACATTGAAATAGTTTCTACACCTTGGCTCAGGTGTTCTTGGAAGCTCTCCTCAGAAAACAGAACAAGACTAAAATTTGGAAAGTGAGAAGGAACTATGCAAGATCCTCAAGATATACTGTCCTCAGATATCATAGTGGGAATCATGCATGCCATAATACATCCAATTTCTATGCATGGTTGGTATGTTCATTTCTATGTAGGAATGATGAAGAAAACGGACAGGAGAAGAATCAACTCATCTGAAATGTTGTTCTGAGAGTAGTACAGATAACACAGATTAAAAAGGAGAATCTAAAATCAAATCACTTTCACTAAAGTCCAAAATGAGCAAACTGAAGCTATCATATGTCAGGTGCATCATGAGACAAGATCAGAAAAGATAACAAAGGCAGTAGGAAAAAAAGGAAGACCACATTATAGAAGGACTGATTGAGTTAAGGAATCCTTCACCTGAGTTTGCAAAATCTAAAGAGGGCAGCTGGTGACTAGGGCTTTTGGAGAACTCTCATTCAAAGGGTTACTGTCAGTCAAAGCCAACTTAATAATAAATAACAACAACAATCTTTTTTACTTTTGTTCCTCTCTGAAAAAAACACCAGCATTTGTGTTATGATCCAGTTCTTAGTTGTTGTTAAACTTTTTTGTTTTCTTCCCAAATGGAAATATGCGTGTGTGTGTGTGTGTTTCATTTTAATTAAGTGCATTTTAGTACACATTTTCCAAAATATTTCTTTTTTGAAAGTACCATGCACTATGCATCACACATTTTCCACATTGACTAAATTCACTTGTGTGTAGACTAAATTCTATTGTTAGTTCTGAACTGTTGGAAAATTATAGCATTCTCTCTCCCTTTCACTTCAAATGGAGCTTACTAGTATAGAGTTAACTGTAGTTCTGTTGCTACCATATCCAGACCATGGTCATTTCTGCACAAGACTGTTATAGTGCTATTATTCCACCTTCAACATCCTATGGAATCCTGGGGTTTGCAGTTTAGGGAGGGGCCTTTGAGGTCCCTCCCTAAACTGCAAACCCCAAGATTCCATTGGATGTTGAAAGTGGAATAATAGCACTACAACAGTGTAGTGTGGAAATGGCCCATGTGACCAAAGATACATTCTGGTGTCAGTTACTGGTCATACTTAGGCCATTTCCGCACTAGGCTGTTATAGCGCGATGATTCCACTTTCAACATCCTCTGGAATCCTGGGGTTTGCAGTTTCAGGAAGGGCCCGCCGGCCCCTCCCGAAACTGCAAACCCCAGGATTCCAGAGGATGTTGAAAGTGGAATCATCGCGCTATAACAGCCTAGTGCGGAAATGGCCTTAGAAAGCAATGACTCTCCCTATAGCAATCTTGCTTCTAGCACTTTCTCTCTACTGTGCCAGTAAATTCACCAGTAAATTAGTGAGTTTAAAATGAAGATATTATCTTCCTAAATCCTTTTTGTTAGTTAGTATTTAGTTTATTTAATGGATAAGTAATGACAAGTTTATTAGTAAATTTAAATTTCAAGCCCGAAGTTGCCAGCCTTGTTTTTGATTTCAAGTTAGCTTCAAGTTCAGGGAAAACAACACAGAAATTGGGACATACTTTCTCTGCAACTCTGTTAAAAGAAGGCTAATTCCTCACAGCTTTAGCTCTCATAAAAGAGTTCCCCAAGGGCTAACACTCTGGGAGGCTCTAACCCCCAACATGAACAACAATCTTTTTTACTGTGTATGAAGTAGGTCTTTAATCATCTTCTTTTGACTAGGTGGGTTTGTTGTGGTGTGCCTTCAAGTCATTTCCAACCTACAGTGACCCTAAGGTGAACTTATCATGGAGTTTCCTGGGGCTCTGTGTGTGTGTGTGTGTGTGTGTGTGTGTGTGTGTGTTGCACCCAAAGTAATCCATTGGGTTTCCATGGCTGAGCAGGGAGTCAAACCCTGGTCTTCAGGCTCATAGTCCAGTGCTCAAACTGTTTTTCTCACTAGCTGAGTACAACTTGTTTATTCATTGTGTTTTTAAACTCACTTTTTCCCCATAACAAATTGCATTAAAATACTATTACAAAAAGCATCCCAAATAAACCTGATAATAATGTTAAGACACTAGCAATTAAGCATCAACATATTAAAAGAGTTACTGTATTTGCTGGCATATAAGATTCACTTTTTTCCCCTAAAAAATACTGTTTGAAAATCGAGTGCATCTTATATGCCAGCAAACAGTGTATAAACGGGGTGCGTCTTACACAAAGGTGCCTTATACTCCAGCAAATACAGGTAATCTGTCCCCAACACACACACAAATGCAAGAAATCTTTAAAAAAATCCATCTCAGTTCAAGTCCTCTTAGAAGTTCAAGTCCTTCTAAAATAAACCAAAGCGATAATAAGGTTGAGAGCCATGTGGAATCATTGGTGTCAGATTCGGTGTCAGATTAGGAGCCTGGGGAACAGGATTCAAATCCCCACTCAGCCATGAAAACCCAGTGAAAACCTTGGGCAACCACACTCTCTCAGCCTCAGAAGGCATCTTAAAACTTTCTAATGATACATAAGTCACTGTTTCCAGCTGAACACGAATCCTATGCTAAAAGAAAAGCAGGATAGAAATAAAATACAAAGAATAAATAATTTCAATGTCAGGGTCTTTTAATATGTCTTTAAGCATGCCAGGGTACTGTGGAACAACTCTTTATGACAGTACTACCTTCATGGAGTACACATCTATTTTTGGGTCTGGGATAGGATGAGTATTATCATATAATAATAATGAATATGCAAACTTGGTTTGTTTTTCAGCAGCACATTTCCACACAATTCTGCCCATGCATGTTACCAATATGAGTATATATTGGTGATGTTTGTTGTTAACTGCCATCAGGTTGATTTTGATCAACCTTATGAATGAGAGATCTCCAAGTCACCCCATCATCAACAGCCCTGCTCAGGTCTTGAAGACTCAGATCTGTGGCTTCCTTGAATGAGTGTATAAATCTTTAATGTGGTCTTCCTCTTTTCTTACTGCCCTCTTCCTTACCAATCGTCATTGTCTTTTCTAGGGAGTCATGTCTTCTCATGATATGGCCCAGGTAGAACAGCCTCAGTTTAGTCATCTTGATTTCCAGTGAGAATTCAGACTTGATTTGTTCTAGGGCCCATTCATTTGTCTTTGTAGCAGTGCAAGGCATCCATGGAACTCGTCTCCATCACCACATTTCAGATGAATTGATTTTCTTCTTGTCAACTTTCTTCACTGTCCAGTTTTCAAAACTCTACATAGAACACGGAAATATGATGGTATGGACAATCCTAATGTCCTAATCCTAATTCAATGATATATCTTTACACTTCAGGATCTTGTCCAGTTCCTTCATAGCTGCCTTTCCAGGCCCTAATCTTCTTCTGATTTCTTGACTGCAGTATTCATTCTGATTAATGACTGAGCCAAGGTATGGAAAATCTTGAACTATTTCAATATCTTCACTGTTTACTTATTTTTGTTTTCTAAATGTTCAGCTGTAAACCTGCTTTTGTACTTCCTTGACGTTCTTCAGTAATCATTACAAGCTTTTTTTCTATTTTCTGCTGGTGGTAAGGTGTCATCTGCATATCGTAAATTGTTGATGTCCCTTACTCCAGTTTTCACATCTCCATCTTCCAAGATTAATCCTGCTTTATGTAGGATATGTTCAGCAATCAAGTTAAGCAGAGAAGGTGACAAAATGCAGCCTTCCCAATTGGAAACTATGCCATTTCTCCACAATCTGTCCTGATGGTAGTCTCTTGTCCTGAGTACAGGTCATAAATCAAGACAATCAAAAGTTGTGGCACACCCATTTATCTAAGAGCAATCCAAAATTTTTCATGATCTACACAATCAAATGTTTTGCTATAATGTAGACAGGCATAATTGTGTGAAAATGTGCAGCTGGTTTTGTATAAATAGAAAAAATAATATTTTCATAACAGCAGCAGCTTGTGCTTCCTGAGCCAAGAAAGCAGTCTTTTGAGATCTACCCAGATCTGATAAGGGATACTGTTCCGTAACGTTTCTTCTGATTTAAAACTGCATCTGCTCACATATTTGTACTGGAAATCTCTCTTTTGGCAATAGTTTTCATTCAGATACTCCTATTCCAGCCTTCTTACTACTGAAAAGATGAACATTAGATCCTCAGGCCACACTAGATTTGAACACTGCTGCTCCAGATCAGAGGGCTTTCCAGTTTTACTGTGCCCTGGGAACAATACTTAGTTGAAACTTATTTAACTGGCCATGGAAGCTGATGAACTGACCTTCTCCCTTTTCCAATTTAAATCACTTGGGAATTCAAGTAAGCACCATTTCAGCTTCTGTTTACCCATTCAAAATCTGGAGGGAAGGGAAATAGCCTTCATTTCTTCATAGAGGAGAAACAGTTTGCCACACAGATGGTTGGGCAGCATAGCATCCAGCCAAAACACAGAGAGCCTCCCTTGAGGCAAAATAATGTTTCTGGGACCAGCTGAGCCAAAAAAGAAAAAAGAGGGGTTAGTCAGCAGTGACTCATTTGAGAAGATAATCAAACATGTAATGAAATATAATATGGCTAATCTCAGAAAGTCCACACAATAATAGTGAGTTTATAATGAAAGTTTTGCAAGTGCCTAGGAATCTTGTAGAACATTTGTCATCAGACACGTAGAGCGCAGATTGCTGCTAGAGCAGTAGGTCTTCTTCCTCTTCTTCTTCCTCTTCTGCTCACAAGAACAAATAACTTCAAAGGTTTTCTTCCCACTAGCCACGTTTTCTGGGCAAATTCATTTTTTACAGAAGAGATGTGAAAAATCTTGGAGCAGTTCACCATTTTTTCTACAGAGTGCCTTTATCTAGAAGTCAGATTGGTTATATGATGGCAGCTGAGTCCATACAATTGTGTCCTACCTCTTCAAGCATTTGTGCTGTGAGCTCTTCATGCTAAGGTCTACTCTTCTCCTCCTCCTTCTGCTCCAGGTGTTACTGCTCAATGATGCCATCAAGGAAGGACTTTGGATCATAAAACTATGGCTTTCCAGTGCAGCATGGGTGGCAACCAGATTAAGTGAAGAAATACCTATTATTTTCTTAAGATTTGGAGGGGAATTTGGAAGTCATTGCACCTAACCTCTAATATTACACAGCAGCATTACACCAAGGCCAGCATGGTGTAGTAGCTTGAGCTTTGAACTAAGACTCTGGAGATCAAGGTATGCATCTTTGCCCAGTCATGGAAATCCACTGGGTGACCTTAAGAAATCACACACTCTCAATGTCAGAGGAAGGCCATGGCAGACCCCCTCTCAACAAGAAAGTCCCATGATAGGGTCACCTTTGTGTTGCCATCAATCAGAAATAACTTCAAGGCACACAACAACAATCACAAACATTACAGGCCTGGTCTTGGAAAGCACTCTAAATGTAGCCACACTCATTTTTATCCTACTGTCATGAAGAGAATAGATGAAGAATAAAATGGTCTTTGCTCCCTTTGTAATTACAGCTGTAATTGGATGGTAGTCTGAGAACACAAGAACACTTTCAAACATTATTTTGATAAAATGTTTGCTTTGCTTTATTTCCTTTCACCCAAACTATTCTTAGGGGTAGACAGCCTTTGTTGGTAACTACATGTGGGGCATTAGTGGAAACTGGTTACATTGCTGGATGCTGCATTTGTCTTCTGAAACTCATCTATGTATGTTCTATGTATGTAGATCAGGGGGCAATTATGTTATGTCAGCCATTGAAACTGTTATGTTAGTATATATAAATCTCCTGTAGACTTCCATTAAAGATGGGAGAAAAATTCCTTTTGAAACATGGACAGGTTAAAATTGTGTTTTGTTTCGGCTTTTATAAGGTAAGCTGGACATTATTATAAGTTATGTGGACAGGAAGATACAACACAACTCACTGATTGACTTACTGATTTATTCTTGAATAATTGGTTAATGCATGGATTCATTTATTTTTAGCAGATATTTAGCAGCTGTACTCCTAAAGTCCAGGATACAATGTAAATGCCATTAAAGAAAAACTTTTTCATTCCAGTGATGCAATTCTGAACTCAGAATTCAGATAAGAGAGAATGCTTGGACCTGTGTGGTAAATGGTGCTCTGGGGGTGGGTAACAATTTGATGACCTCCATGAGACAGACCAGGATGCTTTGTGACTGGTGCTTTGCTCCAGCTCGTGACACAAGGTGGGGTGGGGCTGTAGGTTGTTTAAGCCTGATCATCCCTTCATGTGCCCACTTTGGATCATAACATTGTGAGAGTCCAGAACATCATGCTGTTTTGTGGTCTGGAATTGACTTGGTTGTCAGAGGCAGTGCGGGGAGATTGCTAGGAACTAAGCAGAAGACAATCAGGGGTTGTGTGGTGGTTCTTTACTACTGTTGTATTGCATCAGGATATTTTGGGAGATGATCAGGTGTTCTAAGTTGTTGATTTCTTTGCTAAATTTACCTGCTTGAGTTGACAGGAGAGAGTGGGTTTGGGAGATTGTGCTGTGTGGTTCCCCTGAGTCAGGGGTTAGTGATGATGTAATTGGTCCTTGTTCTTTTAGGTCCCCCTTCTTTTCACCCTTTTAGTAGCTGGCTGTTTTCAATTTGTTGTTTCTGATTTATGATGACCTTAAAATGGCCCTATCACAGGGTTTTCTGGGGCTGAGAGTGCGTGATGCATCCAAGGTCACCCAGTGGATTTCCATGGCCAAGCGGGGAATTGAAGCCTGGTCTCCAGGGTTGTAGTCCAGTGCTCAGACCACTATACCACGCTGGCTCTCTAACCCTGATCAATTGGTTCCAGTGGGACTAGCAGGGTCTTAGTGTAAGAGCAGGCCCATAATCAGTACTTAAATTTCATTTGGCCAGTTGGGGCTTTGAAGTTGGGCCTTTGGAGCCAGTTTGGTGCTGTGTATGCTTTTTCTTGTTATCTTGTGACCATTTTAGTTCATTGGTGCGTGGAAACAATTAGAACTGTTTAACAGACAGCTTCAGCCATTTTGGTTTTGGGCAGCTGTGTTTAATGGAGAGTGGCCATTGTTTTGGGTATTTGATGCTTGTTGACCATTTTGGTTTGGGTGACTCTGTTAGTATGGTGTGGCCATTTTAATTTTAGCCAATTAGTGGTGTTAGCCATTTTTGTTTCTCCTCACAGGGTGACGAGTTTTGGAGGACCAAGTGTTTTCCAGCAGCCATTTTTGCTTGGCCATGTGATGCAGGGGTTGTCATTTTGTTTTCTGTCATGTGATGTTGTGACATATGTCATTTTCTATGGTGTTATGTGAGGCTTTATAGGCATAGTTTTCTAGCAGTTTTACAGCTGTGTTTTGTAAGCTGTTTGGGGGGATATTTTGCTACTAAGCTTTGTTCTGTTGTTGGTCTTGAACAAGTCATTTGGAGCAAGATAGGTAAAGAGGTAGAAGTAGTTAGGGAAGTGAGCCCTGTTTCTTCTCCTCTGGTTATTAATTTGGAAATTTCTCCATTAAGTATGGTTCCCCAAAAAGGCACTCAATGAATTTAAGCTTATTCACCATTTGTCTTACCTCAAAGGGTATTCTGTTAATGATGCCATTCCTACTGAACTATGTACAGCATGTTATACATTATTTGATGCAGCCATAAAGGCATTGCACAGGAATGGGGTAGAGGCAAAGTTGGCAAAATGCAGCAGCTGAGGAGGTAGTCACAGGGTGACACCTGATCTCAGCTTAATCTGCATCAGGTTGCTCCGTGCTCTTGCTCCATTTCCAGCCAATGAAACTTAAATAGGTTAAGTCAAATAAAGTGTCCCTTATTTAACCCAGTTTTCTGTATCTGGTCTCATTATTTCATGGCTGGTCATCAAATGCAGACCAATTCTAGGTTATAAGCTCCACAGCCTCCCAAAGGATCCTCTAGCTACTACAGAAGAAAGTTTTGCCAGAAGCAAGCCACAGCATGCTGTTAAGAAACAAATGCTCCCAGGCAACCTGTGCTGTCTAGCCATTTAACATCCTGAGCTCAGCCTTCAGCCTTAGCAAGCCCCCAGTTACAAAAAGGCAGTCAGCAACTGCTCTATTCCAACCATAAACAAGCAGTTGCATCCCTTATCAAATATGAAAAGGGACTTTTCTTTGAAAAGACTTAACCCCTGCACAAATTCATGGCTAGTTTCCAAGACACATAGAGATCTGAACAATGAAATGGCCAGTGCCCTCCCAGCGACCAGCCAGACATACAGCCCTGCTGCCCTTCCCTAAGGGAGTTAGGGACCACTATACATGATTCACTTCTAAGCACAGTGTACACAAGTACTGTATGTGCACACTAACACAATACAGACAGCACATAGCATGCCCGAAAAGGTATTCCATAGAACTTTAAATCCATAGAAGTGCACATGGGACAATGTGGAAAGCACAGAGTAAACCCTATATTTTATTTTTTAAAAACAGAAGACAGGGCAGCAGCTCAGGGAAAATGAAGGTACTAATACCATGCAAGGAAATTAAAGTAAAAGTTAGCAGCCCACTTGTATAAGGCATCCATGAAGCTTCATGTCTGACTAGGGATCCAGGATTTCCTCCATTTTAACCACAACCTAGTGTACCATACATCTAATGAAGCACGTACTAGGAATAGGCTACATAAATTGGTTGATTTCATATTTCCAAAATAAATAAGCAAATTATAATGCAGTTATCCTTTATTTTATTTTTTTCATTTCTCCATATTCTGTGTTCCAGTTCTCTGGTGGAAAAAGAAAATGCCAGCAGAAATAGGCACACTAGGAATTGTTCACAAAAATCCATGTGTTAAGAGAAATGTATAAAAACTATGTATTTTTTGCATACTTTTCTTCTAACATGCTTTAGAGCAAGAAAAAATCATGCCTATTAGGAGAAATGCATAAAACCAAGAATTTTCATGCCGACATTTTACTTCTTAAAAATTAAATAGATTACAAACCTATATGGAAATGGAATGGAAAACTGTTTTCTTCAGAAAGTTCAAAAATGTGCTATCCAGACAGATCCATTAATCCCTAGTAATTACACTATCTGAGTAGACGAGGAACAATAAGACAGCCAAGGACATTTCTGAACAATAACAATAACATACATTCATAGAACTAGCACACATAGTCATCAACATCTTTATATATATATATATATATCCCAACTTTTCCCCAAGAGTGAGACTCAAGGAAGCTTATATGTTAAAAAGATTACAACTAAAAACATAACAAAAAAAGAATCAACATTAAAACCAAATTAAATAGTTAACCATATTAAAAAGATTTTTAAAAGTTAAACAATATGGTTTAAAATAATACAGCACTTGCAACCTTTTTCTTTAAAGCTTCCAATTCTAAAAGCTTGCCAAATAAAAAAGTATCTGCCTGCTTATGGAAGAAGAGGGGCATTCTGGACTCCCTTGAGAGGGAGTTCCAACATCTAGTGGCAGTTACTACAAAGATTCTCTCTGGAGTTTCCACAAACCATACAGCTGAAGTTGGTGGAACAGAGAGAAGGGAATCTCCTGTAGATCTCAGTGTCCAAGCAGGCTCATATGAAGAGGTACAGTTTGTAAGATAGCCTAGACCTAAGCTGTGATATATGTGATCCACACTTGGTTGCTGCAGGTAGGAATGGGGAAATATCACTTGAATCCTTTAAATTTCAACCTGTTTTTTCCCCCCATACTGAATATGACACACTCATTTGTGCTAGCAAGTTCAGCTATTCCCAGCCCACGTTGTAACTACATACTATGTGAGGTGTTCAAGATGAGAGGTCTCTCAAAGGAAAGAAAAAAATCATCATTAGATTGTAAGCCTGAAGGCAGGGGAACTTGTGTGTGTGTGTATGTGCTGTAAAGCACCATGCACAATGATGGCGTGTGTGTGTGTACACAGATAGTCATACATACTCACCTATACATACAAACAGAACATGAAAGCTAAGATATGAGGCCCTTGACCTGAACGGATATATCAGTTCAGGTTTCTCCAACAGTCAAAAAGTTTAATTCTCAAATGATTCCCATTCAGAATAAGGAAAAAAGAATTTTTGAGAAATTCTTATTAAAAAAAATAACAGAAAAATCTTACCTATCTGTAATGTAATGGCTTGCATCATGTGTGCCTGGGTCACTGCAGAGTTAACTACCACTGGGAATTTTGTAGCAACTTCACACCAGCTGAGACAGATTGCTTTCTTTTGGAATGAGCTAATATATTCAGCTGTGAGAGTAGGCAAATTCACACAATTTCTTGTCTTAATCCTTGTTGCATTCCTAACAAAGAAGCTCCAGAGGTCAGGATGCCTGTGCTTCTAGGATAATCTACAGCAGTAGTTTCCAAACTTTGGTTCTCCAGGTGTTTTGGACTTCAGCTCCCAGAATTTCTGGCTGTTGGCCAATTTGGCGGGGGCTTCTGAGAGCTGAAGTCCAAAACACGCAAAGGACCAAAGTTTGAGAACAGCTAATCTAGAAGTACCTTGATCCACCTAGACTGAACTGCCACACAAAACAATGTAATTGTTGTGTTTTTAAAGAAGCAGCTTTTCTAAAAAAAAAAAAAGTTTTTCATCGTGGTGCTGCCTTCCTTCCCTGCTTCCACAGGCATGCAAATTAGGTTGGAAAATAATTCTACATTAATCCCTCATGACCTGCTGTATGAGGCCATTTTGTTTTGAAAAGGGGGTGGTTTCCCAACCCACCCATGGAGCCTTCCCTTGGAATTTATGAACTGCCCTCAAGCAGTGCTGACAGTCTGATACATGGGTCAGCTGCACATCAGTTTTTCTCAGTGAATTATTAAGCTATTAACTCTATAGCTTTCTCAGCTTTAAAAAGTGCAGTTTTGCTGTGCACACAGAGGATGAATAGCTCCAATAAATTCCATTAGGCTAAGGCACCATAAGAATAGCAGAGTGTTGATTTTAGGAAAATGAATGCCACCTGGGGATTCTTAGCCTTCCATTGTGATTAGTATCTGTTCTCCTTTCTTTAGGTGACTGGGTTTTGGAAGCTATCTCTCTCAGGAGGCCATTTCAGTTTTACTGTCTTGACTGTGGCTGAATCAAATGCACTCCAATTTCTACATTTGCATCTAGATTAGCATATGATTTGAAATAACTTAAACAATTACTGGGACCAAAGAGGGAGGCTCTCTGAATATTTGTGCTGTTTTGATGCAATTTAAAACTCTGCTTGGTGCCATTTTGATTCTCTACCCTTGCTGTCCTTGGCCTCATTGACTTCACTGCCATGGAATCTGATTGACTGTGGCAGCTCACATGATTTTACTGATGTCCTCACAGTCAGCTATATCTGGCTGTGGTGATAACCACAACGGCTCATAAATAAAATGATGGGGGCTGCTGAAGCTGATCTGAATGAATGGCACAAAGGGCAAAGAAGCAATGGTGTGTGGGGACAAGGCTTTAAGGCAGAGAAGGCTAGGAACCCACTCAAAAGAGGCAGGAGGGCTCCTAAATATAGTAGCTTGATTCACCACATTCTGAAGTAACTGAAGCGAAACAAGAGCTTTCCCACATAAGACCATTGTCAGGGGTCTAACATTATCTAATTGCATTCCCACAAAGAAGAATGAGATGACAAATAGCACTTTAAAGCAGGAGCTGGGGAAATGGTGCCAACAAGAACTAAATTTATGTGCATATTCAAGATGTCTGAGAAACCTCTTTTCAGTCTGAGCTTTAGTGGGCTGGTCTCAATCTGCCCTGACTGACCATAGGGTCAGAATTTTTTTAAAAAAATAATTTTCTTAACTATTCATTGACATACTCACATCTATTTGAATCATTAATTGATTAATTATTGGGTGTCATATCAACTTATTGGGAAAACCTGTTGCTGTAGATTTTAATTCTAAAAAACATAACACCTTACCATTTTCTTGTATTATTCAGTACTCCCTGCCAACATCAATTTTCAATTCCCTTGTGTAGCCTAAAATATCATTTCTGAATTTGAAACGGAAATATCCTTTCAAGACCTTGCTGTTATTAACTTTCTATTCCATTGTTTCAATAGACAGGTGTGTCTTGGGACCCTAGTCCCGGTGCGCTTTCCCACTATGCAATTATAGCACTGTGATTCCACTTTAACTGTCATGGCAGCATCCTTTGGAATCCTAGGAATTTATAGTGAGGCACTAAAGCTCCATGGCTGAGAATTCTAAATACCACCCCTAAACTACAAGCCCAATGATTCCAGAGAATGTTGTTATGGCAGTTCAAGTAAAATCAAAGTGCTATAATTATGTAGTGTTAAAGGACCATGGTAACTCTCAGAAGAAGAATTAGTGAAAAGTCAGACTCAGACCTACACATATCCTTCTGTTACTTCCCTTCATTTTGGCTTAACTCAGTTAAATCTAGGCCCCAAATGGATAGCAGTCCATAAGCTAATTACGCAAATTTCTCATTGCCCTAAGGCAGATTTATCAGGAAACAGTAACTTGAGTTTCTCTATGAAACAAATCTCTTCTGAGACTTAGGAACAGAAGATTCCCAACTATTTATCTCATCCAGATGTAATTTTCTTTTGCTCTACATCCAAATAGGGCATTAGCATCAAATGGCTTTTCATTTACTCTTCAGTAGAGCAAAGACTTTTTTTTAAAAAAATCAATGTAGTATATTATTTTCTACTGCCGCTTTTCCTCTCATTTATAAATCAATCATCTAGAAAGACTTACACAGATTACTATGGATGAAGACCCTCTACTGCCACTGTTCATTTCAGTCACGTGCCTACATATGTTCTTGATGAAATCTCCCTTTCTCACATGATTACTTTTCCTTATCCAAGAATATTACTTAGAACTCCTCATGTGCAATGATTACTGAACACATTGCAGTTTAGTTCTGCTTAAAGAGACATGATTAGGTGTATCAAATTGTCTTCGTAAGCAATCAGTCTTAAAACTTCACCATTTACTAGTTTGTCCCACTGATAACTCAACTCACTTGTTAAAAGCCATCACTGGCATAGATGAATAGGTATGTGATAATGGGGCTTCCCATTATCTAGACTTAGCTAAAGGGGGACATTTCCCTCTTCAGGTAAACCAAGGGTTAATAAGGTGTTGAGGATTAGATTACATCATAGGTCATGTGGGTCAGCATCATAGGTCATGTGGTCAGCATCATAGGTCATGGGGTGAGACTGACCAATCAAAAAGGAAAGAAGTGAGCATCTTCAAGATGCTTCCAAGGAGAAGTTATAAAAACTTCTTGGAGGCCATGTGGCCGAGAGACAACAAGGAGATAACAAAGGGATAACAACCAAGGAGCCTCCTGGAGGGGGGGTTCTGTGCCAGTAGCAGGCTGGAGACCTAGCCTCGCCTCCTGGCCCTTCCTTTAGAACATCTAAGCCTAGGAACAACTGTGAGTAATTAGACTAAAGTTATCTAGTCGCGTTAGGGACTTTTCTGTTATTTTGGAGGCTGGCTGATCTAAAGAATTTATCTGTGCTTTCATATCTGTTCTTTCTGTAACTAAGCATGCCTGGGAAGAGGGAGCTTCCCATGTGTGGTAATTTGCCTTATTTGAATATCTTTAATAAATACTTTCTGTAAAAGACCCCGTTTCTCTCCTTCCCACGCCAAGCTGGGTAGACTGGGGGGACAAGGAAGATCCTTAAGCTTAGGGATGGACGTGGCTGGACGGGGTCCCGCTGTACTGTCCAAGGGTCCAGATAATTCATAATTCAGCGGGTGGTGGCAGCGAAGAAGAATTAACAGCTAAAAATCATAAAAGGCTGGAATATACATCCCAGCAGCGCATGGTGTCATTTTCCAGCTTCACATGGTGGCGTATGGTGGGATGTGGCATTCCCAGCCTCACATGGTGGCAGCGGTGGGATGTGACATATCCCAGCCTCACAAGGTGTCTCTCTATTTCTGTCACAGATGTGATCACCATCTGAGCATTTTCTAAAATACTACCTTAGAAATGTACTAGATTTGTTACCACCAGATTTTCTAGGCCACGATTAGGAAATGTGACCTTCCAAATGTTGTTGGACTACCGCTCCTATAATTCCTGGCAAGTGGCCATTCTGGTTGGAACCAATGGGAGTTGGAACTCTCAAAAAACCGGGGGGCTGGAGTTTTCCCATCCCTATTCTAGGCTGGCTTTCAGAATCTAAGCTTTTCAAAGGTCATTTTTTGACTACAGTTTCTAGTATTCCACAGCCAACATGACCAGCAGTTGTAATACAAAAAAAGTAACTTTTCTAAGTTCTGCTCACAGTAAAAGTCAGCACTTGGAAGTTCCTAGGAAAGATATACATGGATTAGTCATGGCACAGTCATGTCCCATTCCCTCTACTCAAAGAAACTGCTGTGTGCACAGAACATCTCAATCTGTTACTCTGGTCTATGTATGCTAAAAAAAGGTTTCATTCTACAAAGGTTGAGACAAAAACCTTTATATGAGAACATCTGGATCAAAATCAGTGGAGCAAAACTAAGGGAATGAAAGTTTTCAAATTGTTCACGCAATACACGGTTTACCATGACAACAGAGGCAGTATACATACACATACAAGCTCCATCACCTGTAAACTATCTTTCACTATTCCTATAAAATGCCCTGCACGTAGCACTGAAAGAGAGGGAAAGGGGCAGCACAAGAATGGCAGGCCCAGCATTTGTTTTTCTGCTATAGATATATTTAAGAAAAAAATACTTAATTGCCCTGTGTTATCGCATTTAACAGTTCAAAATTAACTTCAGCACCTGCATGGTAGACAGTGGGTAGCCATGTTATGGGTTCATGATTTTCCTGGAATATATACTAGAAGATAAGAGTGTCTCTGATAAAGAGGGACAGTTCATATAAGGGGAAAAACAGAGACATATTTGTCAGTAATTAACCTGAGGTATAGTCTGGAATAGAGAGCCAGTGTTGTGTGGTGGTTTGCGTGTTTAACTATAACCCTGGAGACCACAGTTTGATTCCTCACTCAGCCATGGAAACTCTTAGTTTAAGGTCTTAGTGACCTTAGCCGTGTCAAACACTCTTAGCCCCAGACACCTTCATGATAGATTCACTTTAGGGTCACCATAACTCAGAAACAACTTGAAGGCACACAACAACAACTGTCTGAAATCCTGTTATATCCTGCATATGCCTTCTTATGGTTGTTGCAGAAGGAAGTATCTAGAACTTCTTTTGCACAATGATACCTTGCTTGTTCAACCCACCATTCTGATGCAAGTAAATACTCCATTGTTATTCAATGGCTTGGAGAGGGGTGTCTGTTGCCTGGTAGCATCCAGTCATTTTTGCAGTATGACACAGGCAAGGGAATCATCCTCCTGGACCACCACAGGGCCCCCAGAAGAACTGAGAGGATAAGGTTTCCTGTGTGAATCCAGCTCCAGAAATACAGCAGGATACTGCCTGCATGCCCCACCAATCCACTAAACTGCCATGAAAGCATATAAGTAGCAGGAAAGTAGGTTCCATATGGTAGTAGGGGAGAGAGGAGGTATGCCTTGGAGAACCTTGCATTCTACCAAGTTGGTCCATATTCTCAGCCAATGCATTGTCTTGTCATTTCTTTCTGTGGATAATTTATATGCTTATGTTTTCACTTGCAAATGCTTTTCTTCCCCCATGTTTGGTGCTGCTGCCAGTGATTCTTCAGTTTCTGCAGTCCAAAACTCATGTAACACATCAGTTAAGTGTCCTTATAGAGGAGCTTGGGTGAAAAATTGATGTAATTTCAAGGACAGTAACAGGGAAGTGGGTGGTGAGAACAAAAATGGATTGTGAAAAGGATCTCCCCAAACTGGGAGAATAAAATGGCAAATCAAATTTCAATGTGAACAAGTATGAAGTGATATGTACTGCAGCCCAAAATCCCAACTCTGCACATATGCTTATGAGATCTGAGCTGGTAGTGACAAAGCAAGTGAGATTTATCTTGGGGTTATCATGGACAGCTTGATGCAAATGTTAATCCAGCACGCAGCTGCTGTTTAAAAATGAGACAAATTCTGGTTTAGACATATTGAAGAAAGAAACTGAAATTGAAATCACCAATATCATACTGCTTTTATAAATATTCATGATACAATCATACATAGACTACTGGTCACCTGAAATGATATAGTATAGCTGGGAAAGTTGCAGAAAAAGGCAACCAAAATGATCAATTTATAGTTGTTTACCCTAGGAAAAAAATAAAAGGAGACACAAGAGTGGTTTCTAGAATTAATAGTGTGGAGAAAGCAGATAGGAAAAGTTTTTTTCTCCTTTTTTCATAATACTAGAACCCTAAGTTGAACGTCATTCACTAAGGTTCAATGATGGGAGAGTCAGAGGAGATAGAAGTATTTCTTCATACAGCATAGTTAAATTGTGTACAGTCATCCCTCCACATTCACTAGGGTTAGGGGCACAGGATCCCTGTGAAAGTGGAAAAATTGTGAATAACTCTAGGCCCTCCCAAACCATATTTAACACACACAAAAAGTATGATTATGACATTCAACTGACCATGAATTCCTTCGAGGCATCAGAGTTCCTTCACAAGGCAGTAAAGTGAGTGGCTGGTGGGGCTTACTGAAATCTCCATTGCTGCCCCATACCATTTTTAATAGGGGCTTACAAGCCTCATTCATAGTTTCTCTATCTCACAAAACTTGCAGTCCCTGCTAAAAATGGCATAGGGAGGCAGCAGGGGTGACAGTAAATAATCAGCAAAAACGAAACCCTCAAATGTGGAGGACTGACTGTAATTAGATACAGCAAGATGTCCATTTGGATGGCTTTAAAAGTGAGCTTGGCAAATTCATGGACATTAAAGCCACCAAAGGCCAAGATATGTGTGCATATGTGTATATGTATACATGTTGTTCTTGTATGCCTTTAAATCATTTCCAACTTATGGAGACCCTAAGGTGAACCTATCATGGAGTTTTCGGATGTTGAAAGTGTGTGATGTACTCAAGGTCACTCAGTGGGTTTTCATGGCTGAGCAGGGAATCAAACCCATAGAGTACTGGTCATTGTCCAGTACTCTAACCACTATACCACACTGCCTCAGTGCTACACACACACACCCCTCTGTATATATATTCTCTCTCCTTTTCTTATATATATATATATATGTAGTGTATACACACATGTGCATATATCACATCCTGTATCAGAGGCAGTATGTCTACCTATGCATTGCTACGACACATGAGATGAAGGGACAAATTGGTCTCATGTCTTACTTGTGTCCTTCATATCAGGGCACCTGCTTGTCCCTTGTGGAAACAGAATGCACAATTACATAGCTTTTGGGTCTGACTGAACAGCACTCCTGTATTTTTATATAGTTTGCTCTGCCTCCAGCAGCCCTTGCCTCCATTCCCCCAGTTCTAGTAAGCATCAGCCACAACTAGCTACCAACTCCCAGCCTAAGGTGACCACCCCACTTGGTCTAATGGCAGGGTCAGTATTTTGCCTGTCATAACAAATTTGGAATTCTTTGTTCAAGAAGCAGTTTGACAAATGTTGAAAGTACCAATTTTGAAAGTATAATTTTGAAATACAAATTGTATTTCTCAAAAGGCTTCCTTTCGTTTCCATAAGGCTCTCCGTGTGCGGAAGCCTATTTCTGCACAACAGAATGGATATTTGGATCCCAGCCCATTTTTTTTATTAAAAGCCTTTCCTTTTATTATTTTATTAAAGGCATTTTGAATCCATTTTTCATTTGAATAGAAAATAAAATTAATTTTGGAATAGACACGATAGCTCTAGGGCTACGATGACTTTCAGCAACACAAGTATTAATTCTCGGAAGAAATTAAATACAGTTGCTGCAAAAGGGCAACATGGTTTGATAAACTGTGGAACTGAACACTCCGTTGCAAAAGCAGAGTAGCCTATTTTGCATGTGCTGCATACTTTTTGTTTAGATTTGCATCTGTCATGAACTCCACATGTCTTTATTTTGTGAAAGGTATCAAAAGATTATGATTGCATTTCCAAAGAGAAGTTCCTCATTGTTAAGTGGTCCAAAACACTGAAACTTCTACTCACTTATAATCAAATGCAATTAGTCACACGCAACAGTTAGTTATCCTAGGTGAACATTCTCATCTAAATTACAAGATGCAATCAGTCACTAATGCAATGCCTTACCTGAGGACTCCTCTTCAGAAGACAAGAGCCAGGATGATAGGCCTCAGATAGAAGACTAATGCTGAGGGTCCAGCTGCCATTTATCCCTTGAGTCCAATACAGGTTGAAGCTCATCATTTATCATTTAGGATTTATACTCCCCCACCCTGCAAACACACACAGGAGCAAGAAGCCAAAGCTGTCTAGAAAGCAGAGATCCCCTAAGGCATTTGATGGCATCTATAGAGGCTGAACTCTGGAAATGCAGCTGGGGCAAAGTTCACAGGAAGCCCCAGCCATAATCAGCTTCAGTGACAGCTGTGCAAGGGATTGCTCACACAAGCTAGGAACAACTCAAATCTTTGCTGACTTGGCTCCGGCTTTCAGTGTTCCTGAGATCCTACTATCTGCTCTCCTGGACCCCCAGTATTGATACACACATGCCCTCCCCTTGGAGGCTCAACTAATACCAACATTGGCTTTATTCAGGTGCCAAATAAAAACATGGGGAATCACTAAAGTCTTGGGATCCTAACTGATTCACTCCAAAACATTTAAGCACATGGCTTTAAATTGTTTTAACCTGTTTTATCTGTTTTTAACCTGGCAATTTGTTTAATGTGTTTCAGTCTATGTACATCATTTTCACCGTTTTGAATTATTTGAATCTGTTAATCTGCTCATTGCCCTGACACGTCATGATGTAGGACAGGCTATAAATATTTTTAAAAGAGCCAGTGTGCTGTCATGGGTTGAGCTTTGGACTATGACTCTGAGAGACCAGGGTTGGAATCTCTCTTTGGCTGTGGAAACCATCTGGGTCATACTCTCTCAGCCTCAGGGGAAGGCAATGGCACACTCCTTCTGAACAATTCTCGCCAAGAAGACCATATGGTAGGTATGCCCTAAGGTTGCAACATGTCCTACAACTTGAAGGCATACAACAGCAACAATAAATACTTTTAATAACAAAAATAAATAATAAATTTCCCTGAGTTTCCTTCTAACTACTCCTAGCTCTGATTTATGACAAGTAGGTGTTTTTCTGTTTCTTTGACCTCATTTTTTCTTCTGGCCATTCCCTGTGTTTGCTTCTGCAAGTTAGGATGCTCTTGCGAACTCCTTGTACCAGTCCAGCCCCAGCCACTGCTCTCTGAATTGATTTCTTGTCTGGGGCACTCTTTATGGTACTTATAGCCATAAAGCAGGACAAACTTAAAGGGGAGGAGATGAGCATTGTGAGGCAACATGGATCCCTCCTTGCTTATCTATCTCTAGACATGTAAAGAATCTTTTTTCTTATTTTTCCTTCTTTTTCTTTTCCTTCCCTCTCCAAGAGGCCTCTGAGAACAGGGGCTTTATCATACAAGGCAGGTAAATGACAATTGCAGTAGGATAATATCGTTTTTCCAGCTGGGATTGATCACATGATGTTGTTCCTCTTCTATTGTTCTCCAGGTGGGAGACCATTTGGAAGGTGTTTGTTTTACAAAGGAGTCATTAATGGATTAATCTATGAATTACCTCTTTTGTAAAAGAAAAACAGAAGAGGAAGGAGGCAATGTGATGGGTCCTAGCTAAAGAATTTATTATGCTACTGTAATTGTCATTTACCTGCCTTGTGTGATAAAGTCCCTGACTGCTTGGGGGAAAGGGCCTTTCATAATGAGCTGTATTGTCTATATTTAGGGTTTTTTTTTAATGGGCCTGCTTTTAATTGCTTTTAATACTGTTGATGATTTTAAATACTAATTTTAATACTTTCAAAAAATACTTTAATTACTATTGCTCTTATTTTTAACTTTTGTAGGATGCGAATGTTTAGTGTATTTGTTTTAACTTTTGTAATCTGCATCAAGTCCTAAATTGTGGAAAAGGTGGAATACAAACAAACAAAGCATATCAAGGTAAATGTCTGCACAAGGATGTGCATACAACTACCTTACGAGTATGGTCCTTTCGCTTCAGGGATGGGGAAGATATAGCCTAGAGCCCCGTGCAGCCCTCGTTTATTTTGTAGGCCTTCAGTAACTTCTTTTCTTAGAAAACAGAAAACTGCCACTTCTGGTGCCTTGGAACTGCTGCAGCATCTGACTGCTCCTTTAAATATTGGACATTTTTAAACAGAGAAGGACTGGGAAAGTTCTGGGCCTGCCAGGAATGCTGACTCTCCTTTTAATGCAGAAATGTCTTTGAGTACTTTGTTTTCTTCCCCCATTTTTTTTTAACAAAACCAGACATGGACTTCTGGCTATTTCCAGGTTTGGTGTGTGTGTGTGCGTGCGTGTGTGTGGGGGTGTCCATGGCAGGTCCCAAAGATGGATAAATGGCCCATGAACCCTTATAACTTGTCCAGTCCTTCTTTGTTTAAAGCATCCTATATTTAAAGACCAGCATAGTGCAGTTACTTGAGTGCTGGACCAAGACTCCAGAAGGCCAGGATTCAAATCCCCACTTGACCATGGAAACACCTTGGGTGACCTTGGACAAGTCACATTCTCTCAGCCTCAGAGGGAAACAATGGCAAATCTCTGAACAAATCTTGCCAAGAAAACCCCATGATAAGGTTGGCATAAGTTGGAATAGACTTGAAGGCACATATCAAATGACAAAACAAATATCTGAAGGCTGTCATCAAAAACTGGTTTAAAAATACAAATAAATAAATATTAAGGGAGAGAAGCAGCCTTCAAAATGTTCATCAACAGTTAGCAACTTGACATCAGACTGGATTCACTCACAGGTCCTCTGGCCAGAGTCTTCTGTACTATAGTGAGATTTACTATGTTTCTATTTAAATTCTATTAATAATTTCTAAATGTCTAAATCTACAAACTAGTATATTCAGATTTTATGTAAACCTACATCTTTTTGATAAAGCATTTGTTCTTGTTTAAAAAGAAAGCATTATGCTTTGCATCCACATCAGCTGTGCTCTTCAACATGTATCAATCTCCCTTGCTGGATTGCACTAATTTTCTGTAAAAAAAATTCATTTTTATGGTATTAAACTCACACAGCAGGAAAACTATGCAGTTTCCTGGAAAATATGCTAGAGCCAGAAAGAATGTCTGGATTCTGACAGTATGTAGAAAGCCGAGTCGGCATTTTTTCCCCACTTCTGTGAGAAAATCCTGCTCACCTTTCATCCACAAAACATTTCAAGCTCCATTTGCTCCAAAATGCTGATAACTACCATTACCTGAACTAATTGAGAATCATTATTGGCTGCTCTAACTAAAGGCCTCCTGTGATCTCTAAACCTCCTTTAATGTCTTCATGAGAAACAGCACACAGGGGATGCAGTTGGAGGGTAGAAAGAAATGACAGCTGAAAATACAGGTGACACCCAGGGGAGAATATTTAACTCATCCTTACAGAACAGTATAACGGGGACTTTATGGTGTTATTTTGAGAATATATGGAAACAGCAAACAACCTTTCCCACAGAGGAGGAAATTCAGGACACAACTTCATGTATCTCTGGTCAGAGAATCACAAAGATAATGATTCTGTTTACACAAGCTGCAGAGTATGACCACTTCACCCAACATTTTTAGCAGTCCAATAAAGAAATAGGTAAGTGAGTTGGCACTCCTCAGTTGTCCAGCATTACAATTCCATTCTTCCTCTTCATGGATTATGTAAAAAGCAACCATCATAAAAAAATATGAATTATTATGTGTTTTACCATAACTGAGCACTTAATTTTTGTTGCTGTTGTCACTGTCTTGCATTTAAGAGTACTTTAAAGTGTTCCAAGAGATTTGCAAACATTGTCATCTCTCAGGTTATACAACTGCGGGAAGCTGGGGGTTGCAGTAGCCCCCCAGGAGATCTTACAGGGCCACACTACCTGCAAAATATTTATTTAAATTCTTTTGCCCCCAAACACATTCTAGGCGCATGGAGAGCTTTTCTGCCATATTTTCCAGGGCCCCTGTGCCATTTTAGGCGCAAGAGAGGATTTTTTTACCAATAAGAAATGAGCAGAAGTCACTTTCTGTTCACCTCTTGGGCTTAAAATGGCACAGGACCTCAAAAATGTGAGGAAAACGCCACCCATGCCCTCTAGAAGGCAGTTGGGAGCATTTTTAGTCCAATGGGCCCAACTCAGGTTAAACTGGGAGCTACAAAAATGGTCCTGGGGCCCTAGGCTGCCCATAGGCAACCAATAGGTCATTCACTGCTCACGCCATCATACAGTAATCCTTACAAGGTTCTGACAATACAGGCCAATATATAGAAAGCTGGGGCTGAAAGCACCTTGCTTATCTCTACCTAGCAAATTTACTAAAGAGATGGGGTTTAAAAGAGAAGGCTTCTGGGTTCATAAGCATACCTCATAATCGACTAAGTTTTTTTATTCTTTATGCAGAATCTCTTGTGTAGTGAAAGTGTCCTGCTGTCATAGCAATTACACAGACTTCTCTGATTTCTTCCATCTCTTTGATATGCTTGAGCAACTCCACAACCTATGAAGCTGTGGCAGTGAAACAACCACATATCCAGTCCTATGCCTTCTGGTGCTTCAAAATATAGGATCTATTAAAATAAAAAAGCAAGAGCTATGTTAAAATGAGCAAAGGGTTAGGAGCATATACCCATTTTCATACCATCAGAGCTACCGCAGTGCATACCTCTTGGGAAGTTACTTCACCTAGGAGGTTACTATATGTGATGGTTTTCCACTTAACCCACCACTTTTCCACCAGGTCTGAGGCTCTAACTACACCTTTGATGCTTCCAAATATGAAGACTTCAACAAATCTCACTGTTACCACCAAGAGGGAGGACTTTCCTTTGTCTCCACCTTGTGGCCACTAACTGTAGGAGGCCTCCCAGATACCCTCAAGGTATATGTATGAAATGTTATGCAACTTTTATCCGCACTGGAAACCAGCCCGCTTTATTCACTGCTGCCATCACAGGCACCTTTTTCCGAATCCAAACTTTCTAACATATTGTATTCCTAGAGGCCAAAACATATAAATACAAAAAACAAAACAAAACAGTATTTTATTAACAGAAGCAGAATGTAAGAAAACATATCAATTATTTAATACATTTAGAACACAGCTCACACTTTCTCACACAAATCACTCCTAGTTAATTCAGACTTTTAAATAGTACATATTAATTATCAAATCTTTCCCAGCCCTAACCCTCCATTCATTCATTCTTCTACCCTCTCACTGTCACCCTCTCTCATTGCCCTCTCTCTCACTATCCTAAACAACCATATCTATATCAACTCTTATCCTAACTATCATTCACTAACCTTGTTCCAACATTATTCGAATCCTTCATCCCAGCTGTCATTCACCAACCTTATTCAAAATCCCCCCAGTCACCACTCATTCTCAAAATTCTAGTCTCTCACCTCCTCCACACAGCTCCCTTACCTTTTTACTTCTAATACACAGCAAATACATAAACAAATTATCTTAATATATACATATATAATGAATTAAACCACATTTCATGCCAAAAGCCCATAATGTCACAGTATGCCAAGGAGGGGTCAATACTCCATGCGCCATCCTTAACCAACTGATGAGCTGCAAAGTTGTGTTGCTATAGAATGCTGCTGCTCCCAGGGTTTGTAAAGTTACTTTTTCCAAGTAGTTTTTTTCCATTACTTTTTACAGTTTTTGAGTTTAATTCATTGTCATTACTCACTGCAGGGTCAAAAAAAATTACACATTGATCTAAATCAGGGGTGTCAAACTCAATTTCATCTTGGGCTGCATCATTATTATGATTGCCCTCAAAGGGCTGGTTGTATCTGTAAGACTATATAAATGTATCTGCTCTTTTATCCTATTAAATAAATGCCTTTGCATTTGATTATTACTTGTTTTTAAATTGCCTTCCCTCTGCATCAACTTTTCTTTCCTTGAACATTTTGGGGTTATTTTAAAGTCATTTATGGTCCCTATACTTCACTAAAGTGACATAGAATTGGTCAGTGTGCCACATTCTGCTCCCCAGACCCTCTCTGTGCCTCTTTCTGCTCCCTGAGACCCTCTTTCTGCTCCCCCCCGTGCTTCTTTCTGCTCCCCTGCCCCTCTGTATGTTGTGAACCCGATTCCCACATTGTGGGCCGCCAGCTGCCGGTATTCTAAAGAGCAGCCCAGCAGCTAACACTAGCAATCTACTTCTAACTGCTCCCCTGTACAACTATCATAAGCCATGCAAAGCATTGCCATGGTAACTCAAGACAACACTTTGATGGCGAGACTTGGACAGAAGAGCACTCAGAAGTAGAAGTAGATCACGAGTGCTGACTGCTGGGCTCCTCTTCCAAACACAGCAGCCAAGGGCCCATAATGTGGGGATCAGGTTCGCTAAGTGGGGGGAGTGCTGCAGCTGCAGGAGAGGTGTGAGGGCCACATGAAATGGCCTGGCAGGCTGAATTTGGCCCACAGACCTTGCGTTTGATACATGTGATCTAAATGCTGTTGTCAGGTCCCAGCTAGAACAGACCCACCGAATCCACATCTGAATGGAGAACCCGCACTTATGTAAACCCTATTAATTCTATAGGTTTAGTCTACTTGTGATTACTAATAGGATTCAGACCTTTTTGTGATTTGCTTTTTTCAATACTTTTTAAAAAGAAAAACTTCAGATTGAAAAGAGAATGACATATTTTTTTTAAAAAAAAAGTCCACATAAAATGCCTCCAAGAGTAAATAGAAAAGGTAATTA